>CAJQUW010014761.1:0-58530 GCA_907163375.1 Prostheceraeus crozeri
TAACCCTTTCAGTCCTACCGTATCATATATGATGCATTTCAAAGTTTGCTTCTGTTTATCATGTAAAAAGGTAAAATAACTGAATTGCATCATTGATTTAGAAAGACCATTTACTAAGGAACTTAGTTTTAATAGCAGTTGCCAAAATCTGACGCCATGTCAGATTTGTCAGTAATTTGAATTTTGAATTTCGATATTTTCGAAAAAAAATCACATACGCTTTGTCAGTTGTCCCGTAGTAGCACTTAAATAAATTATTCATCAAAATAAAAAATCAGGCATGTGTATGAAAGCATAAATTAGTTATCGGCATCGTTATAAAATATTTGTCATCTAAACATTCTCAGAAGTTTGAATTTTTGTTCGTGTATCATGTATGATACATCCGGACTCAACGGGTTAAATATCATTGATTTCTGATCTCTGTGTCAAGTACATACAAAAGCATCGTCCGTCTCTCAACAGAAGAGAGGAACTCAGTCAGTGGCAAAGACCATAGTAATAAAAGTTATTCAAAGCCTTACAGCAAATTGCGGTTCAGCTATCATGGACTTCTATGCTATATTATAGAAGTCCATGAGCTATCTCAACTGCAATATTACATTGTTTGGAAACACTTGTCAGATATCTTCTACGGATTTTTCATGAACGCAGTCATAGCATCCTGTCGCTCCTCTCTGATTGGATGTCTTGAATTTACTGCGATGTTTTGAGTTTTACGATATTTTAGAGGTATTTGGGTAATGTCTATGATGATTGTAGTAAGGTAAATCACCAAAGTAAATTATTCTATTCTCTAACAGCCCGGAGAGAGTTTTTAGAACACCGTCTTGTCTCGCAGTCAGAATAGTTGTGTTATTATTATCATCAGCATTACATTCGCCAAGTGACAGGATGGAAAGGTAATTAAGATAAGGCGAAGAGATTACAAGTGGAAAGTGAAGTAAAGAGAGGTGTTAAAATCAAGGAGAGCAGCAGCTGTACACCATCTGTTAGCGTGCATCGCAACTAAGGCTGATTGATGACACCGCTACAATATCATGGACTCTATCCATCAAACACACTGAAAGAAAGTAGCTATTTGAAGTCGTGTCTTGAAAGTAATTCACTCTGAACTCATACTGACATTTGAAGAGATGACTGTGACGTCGAATATAGAATCAACCGTTTTGGCCGTCGGATTCGTACGTTCGTAGTTATTCCTGATGCGGATGTTTCTGAGCCTGAAATTGATAGTGATGCCGACGACTGTCCTCACGAATCTGAGTCAGACAGTGACGACTCATCTAGCGATACTGGTGACCCTGCTGTTGCAACATCGAGTGGGAGTTTACAAGGTCGATTATCTACCAATTCAAAAAATGACTATACATGGAATAGTGCACGTGCTCCTCTGGTCGACGTTCCCTTTACTGCAGAAGGGTCTGATGAAAACCGCGAAACTGTACTGCGTCAGCCAATCGAATATTTCAAAACCTATTTCATACCAGGCCTTTTTTCCTTTATTTCTAAACAAACAAACCTATACGCACAGCAGTAAAATCAATCGTTTGAAACATCACCAGAAGAAATTGAAGTATATGTCGGAATTTTGATCAAAATGGGCGTCGTAAACTTACCAAGGTACAGACTTTTCTGGTCAGATGAGTTTCGCTTTCCTGGAGTTGCAGATCGCATGTCACGCGATCGTTTCTTCTTATTGAATAAATTCATTCATTTTGCGGACAACAATGACATCGTGATGGACCGAAATAGTGATGAATTCGACCGACTCTTCAAGGTCAGAACATTGCTCGAATTCATTCGTCGATCATGCTTGAAATTGGAGCCTCTACAACACCAAAGTGTCGACGAGCAAATCATACCATTTAAAGGTAAAACCAGTCTGAAGCAATACTTGCCGAAAAAACCTCATCGTTGGGGTTTCAAAGTTATTTCTCGAAATGGAGTGGATGGATTTACACATGATTTCTACTTTTATGATGGCTCGCCCTTGAAATTGAGATCGTCATCATGTGGATATCAGCCTGGTGATATGGTTTTGAAAGTGTGCGAAATGCTACCTCGCCATGCAAACCATATAGTATATTTTGACAATTTTTTCAATTTCATTGAACTTCAGATTATGTTGAAGAGAGACTTCGGTATAGAATCAGCTGGTACATTGCGAGCCAATCGTTTGCGCGGATGTCCTTTGAAATCGGAAAAAGAACTTCAGACTACGGGTCGTGGTTCGTTTGATTGCCGTCAAGAAAAGAAAACAAATATTTCTATCGTCCGCTGGTTCGACAACAGATCAATTCAGCTGAGTTCTTCTTATGTTTCAGTTGACCCGATAACAAATGTTCAGCGATTTGATCGAAAGGCAAAGAAGAGGGTTCAAGTGCCATGTCCTGCGATTGTCACTCATTACAATCAACATATGGGTGGTGTCGATAAATTCGACATGCTTATGTCACTTTATCGCTGCGATCATAAAACCAGGAAATTTTACAAACCTATCTTCTTTTGGAGTATCAACCTGTGTCTAGTAAACGCTTGGATTCATTATAAAAGAGATTGTGATCAACTTGATGTTGCGGCAAGAGGTCGATTAGATCTTTTGTCGTTTTCTGCGAAGGTGTCAAACTCATTATGTCTCCAAGGTAAGACACCCGAAATGCTCAGCACCCCACGAAAGCGAGGTCGACCATGCAGAGTCGGGGACGGAGCAATTTCTCCAGCAAAAACACGACGTCGTTCTGCCATCATACCTCAAACTGACATTCGATCCGATCAGGTCGCTCATTGGCCGGAGATGGTGACGGCTGACCAAAGACAGCGGTGCAAAGTTTGCCATACATTGACTCAGACAAGATGTGAGAAATGTACTATATTTCTGTGCATTCGACCAAATCGCAATTGTTATAAACTTTTTCACAATTTGTAAATAACTTAGTGAACTAACCTTATTTTTCATCATTTTCTGATGAAAAGTAGTGTTTTTTTGGTTGAATTTGTTTGTTCAGTTGAATTATAGCCTCAACTTCATTTATGAATTTTCACCTTTATTGCGGAGATACAATGACATAACTCGAAAATAGTTTGCAAATAATAAAAACATGTAACAATAACACATTTCTTCTCAAACTCATAGATAAACTTTTAAAACTGGAATTTATGTAAAGATCCCGTTGAGTCCGGATGTATCATATATGATACATGGTCCTAACTCGTAACTAAAATCACAAAAACGTTTTCTCTATTCAAATGATGTTATTTGAGGTCTACGAAGACTATCTCTGAGGAGAAAGATTTTTTTCAAAGAAAATAAAGGTTGCCGGACTGAAAGGGTTAAAACCAATTATTTGAATTTCAGATTTGTTCGGCACCGTTTGGCACCCACATGATTGACATATTGGCGACTTATTTATCCCACCGCGCGACATTTTTCGTGAAGGATGGAAATCATGTGTACGAAAGAGACTTCAAAAATGCTATAATTGCATTTTGTGAATCACATATTCACTCACAAACTAATCCAGTGGATCGAAAAGAATTTTACACGCGTTTAAAAGCGACCATTAAAGCCCAGAACGGTTGTCAGGATTCTTGGGTAAGTTAGTAACAGTATGTTAACCATATATCCAACTTATCTTTACCATCAGACATGATTTGCATTTCATAAATGTTTACTCAAAAAATGAAATTGTTACATCAAAGTACTAATAACGTCCGTCCCATTTGCACGAACTGAACATCGCTAACAATCTCAACGACCCCAGTATTAAACGCTTACCATTTACTTGTGCCTACACGCAATCAACCTTTAATTTGACAAAAAGCAGAACCATAAGAAATAGATAAGATAAATTTCACATTTTCCAGTCGCTTTTACCCCAATCCACCCTACCCCAAGCACTTAGATGATTTTGGATGGTCTTTTTCTTAAGTACGCCTCTCTTAATTCAGGCTCAGTGTATCAAAAATAACTTGGCAACAAAATTGAAAAACACATCAAAAATGCCATTCTTTTGCAAAGTTGGCCTACTTTGAGGTCCGTGGACTACCTCTCACATGGGTTATTTTTTACCCCAATTTTAAGAAACAGTGGAATCAGATAATTGATTGTCATTTGCAACTTGTGCTCAATAGTCATCTCTCTATCACTCTCATGAATGAAGAAACATGTATAATAGCATTCAAGATTGATGGTACACACATCATTGAACCATGATGATCATCGCCAAAAAAGTTTAAATTCTTGGTTTATTTATTAATCAATATGTTTCATTGAACATATGAAGTTGCACAGGTGTCAGTATTAATCATTTTGAATAATTAGTAGCATTATATCCTTTTGATCTAAAAAGCAAATGAAAATTAGAAAACACGTGTTTTTTATAAAAAACATGTTTTTACAACCTTAGAAGAGTTTTATGACAAAATGCATGTATGAAACGTAATATCAAATAATATATGTGTATATGAACTTCAGAAAATGTCGGATCTTTGATCGTTGTGTTCATCAAAAATTAGCAGCCAAAAATGCAAATAGTGAATTATTTTTTTCATTTGCAGGAAAAAGTGGAAAAGGTTTTGGTGTCTGTTCCCAATCTACTACGACAAATGAGTTTTACGAAACTTCACGGATTTCGCAAGAAGCCATCAACTTTCTGTGTCTCGAAGGGGTCGATTAGCGGAGAAGTTGTCATAGAAAAGGTCATGGAGACCGACCAACTTCTGCTTAACACGAAGGTAAATATTTGAGCCAAAATTGTTTAAGTTTTAGCCATAAGTAAATGAACTATTTCATCTTTACGGCGAACTATTTCATCTTTCAGTCTGCTCACAACTTAATGCTGGACTAATAGATGTCTTCATTCCATGCTTCATAAAGTCCATCTGCGTTGCTTAGCATGCAATTATCTAGTCACTACAATTCATAGTAACGGTATTTGGCTACTAATCATCGGATCATTCCTCGATGTGTCTACCTACCAGTAAACATCTTGGGACTGTCGATTGACTCTATCCATACCGGGGGAGGGTCGTTCGGCCTCCCTGTCGATTTTTACTTTTAAAACTACTTCGTTCAACCTAGGCTTTCGTGACTTTTTGTTTTTTCTGAACTTTTCACCAAAAAATAACTTGTTTTGAAAAGTACATTTTCTGAATTTTAAGCTACATTTTTGCATTCTCCATGTGCGGTAACTTAAACAAAGTAGCCTATCGATTGATTTAAGGTTTAGTACATCATTCTATAAATTTGAGTCGTAGTATGATAATCAATGATATCAGACATGAAAAAAGTTTTTCAAGCTTGGATATTATTTAAATCCTACTACGTATTTACAATTTCATGAGTCAAAGACCAATTAAGTAGCTTCTTAATGGTACATTTCACTTTCCAGTAGCATTGGAGAGCAGCAAGGCGTAAAAATACTCTTTAAAGACGTATAGGCCTACATGTATATTGAAATAATATTATTGAAAGAAAACATTTCAGATATATTCATTTGATACTCTCTTTGTGTCTTCACTGATAATTCCAGAATTCAACTGTATTTGCGCGCAAGTATAATGGATAGTATGAGGATGAGCTAGTTAGGAATAATAAATACCACCATCAGAAAGTTTATAAGCCAAATATGTGAGCCTGAAATTTTCATTGTAATTCTGTGCACGTTTGTAGAAGCTATATCGATGTGCTTCAGAGCTTAACTTAGAACAACTTTCGACTCAATTTTTGAGTATTTTTATGAGTTGAGGACTATAGTTCTCCGAAAGCGCTTCACTATGTTATCAGACTGGTAGTTATTTTACATACGAAATTATTGCTTTTAATGTTACTGAATCAATTGAATCATTTGGCTGCTCTGGTATAAATGCACTGATTGTTTTAGTTTTATAATTTCAGTTTTCTTTGTCAAATTGAAATGATGACGTTGTAGTTGTTTGAGCTGCTGAAATAGGTGATGCTGTTTTTTTACAGATTTGAGTTAGAGAAAGCACTTCCATCCATTCCGAATCTGCGGATTCTCAACCGAAACTTATTTAGCGGTCGGTTCTACGACTCATTGCCGGCCCGACTGACTCGTTCCTCCGAGCTTCTTATTGATGAATTTAGTCGGATGTTTCCTAGTCATGCTAGTATTCTCATTGACGCTAAATACGTCATCGATAAGATTCAAGCGATACGTGGTGCAAGTGGATTGAAGACGATCATAGATCTGCAGAGTGTCTTCAACTCGAAAAAACCAGCTGACAATCTTATACACGTGATAAATGTAAGTGTCTTATTTGTGCTTATTTATGTCATTTTGAGTCGGCCTCCTCTATAAATACATGTGATGTAGAGATAATTCTGAGAAACGAATCGCTAAGAATCATTGGTAGCATCTGTGACACTATATCCAATGGTTCGATATATTTTCTGTGCAAGGCATCTGTTTTGCCTACACCTTAAGTTACCCACATAACACATGACAGCTTCACAGCTCATATGTTCACTGATAATTGTTACATCTGATTACTATTTGTTTGTGGAGTTGAGATCATTTATGGTTGAAATGAAGTCTGATAATTCCTTTGCAGGACTAAGATATGGAAGCTGCTCTGCTGCACCGGGCCAAATTCGGACCACAAGTCCTGCTCTCCGATACGAGGTTTGCAGTGCGTTCCAGGAAAGGGTGCGAGTATCCGGCTGCAAGTTTCAATGATGAATCTCATTTGGTGGTCGCCGTCATTCTTATAGTGTATTACTTGCTGGATTTACATTATCCTAGTGCTTTCGCCCAGATAATGGGCTTCTTTCAAGAGACAATCCTGAAAGTTGAATATCCATATAAATCTCAGAAAGTGAGAAATTTTATCAAACGCTTAGGTTTGTGATACTTTGTGTCCTAAGTTGTATTTAGTAATAGCATACAGACCGTTTTATTAATCGTTGCACAAATCGGAAACTTGAAAAATCTTATCAAATGTAATTTCATCACTGTCAAATATTGCAACTTGCAAACATGGTGATTCATTTTGTTCAGTTGAGATGATGCTACTCAATCAGAGATGCGACAATAATACTACTAACTTATCCCATTGTGATGTACAATACTAAGAATTTGTTTGATATTGTTTATCATCAAATAGTATCGTCAATAGTTCACCTCGGTAGCGTGTGGTTGTGCGTTCTGTGTCTCTCGTCGTTGGGCTTCGTGAGTCTCGGTGTTTGCCACTTGCCGTTCGTCCTTTCTTGTCGAGTTTTGGATCATCGTGAGCGTCATGACCTTCTGACCTGGTTTCTGTCGTCGGTTTTTGGATATCTTGAGTGCCTCCTTCGCTTTTTGGGTGTTTTGCCCCGCCCGGGTCGTCGATTGAACATATCTCACATTGCTATCACTGCGTCCATTTCTTCGCTTCGTTGCATCGTGGATTTACCCAGTGTCCCTGCAAATCCAATAATAGACTGTTTTTGGCCGCCTGTAGCAACGCTTTTGTGCCGCCGTGATCGTCAGAGGTCACATGTAAATTTTCAATCTAAGCAAGCTTCTACACGGTGACGTCATCACATTGTCAATTCGGCTTCTACAATTATCTGCTATCTGCACTGCTGCTTCGTTTCGCGGATCGAGTGGTCTAGCGGTTTGAGGTACTTATTCGTTGATCTTCAACTTCAGGGTCTGGTTTTCGAATCCTGGGTAGTAGTTTTCCTATTGCTGAATTCGATGTCGCCATCACCTTCTCAGAAACCTAGATCAAACTCAAAATCTGGCTTGTCGCTTAAGGATATCAAAGAGCTGATAGACTCATCAAGAACAGACATCCTAAACCAATTGAAAGTTGAAAACGTCAAAATGCAAGAGAGCATCGCTGAAATTGTTGCTAAGTTGCATACACTCGAAGAATCGAACAAAGTGATTCGATCTGAAAATAAGAGACTGAAGGATGACTTCGAGGAACTCAAAGTAGCCAGGCACAATGATCTTTCACAAATGGCAGACGAGTTGCACGCACGACAAGCCCGCCAAACGAATATAATTATATCTGGTATTCCTGAGAGACCTGATGGCACTGTATCTGATCGTGTTGACTTTGATTGCGACTATTGCAAGAATCTTTTGGATGAACTTGGAGTGGATGTAGGTTTCGAAAAGCCTGTAAGAATTGGAAGACCAAGATCGAGCGGTCCTCGGCTGTTGAAGGTTAAGTGCAAATCGGTCGAAGAGAGGAATAAAGTACTGCGTTGCGCCAAGCTACTCCGTCATTCTGAATACAGAAAAATTTTCATCAACCCAGACAGAACTCCAATGGAACAAGCAATGCATCGAGCATTGAGAAATGAACTGGCAAGAAGGCGACAAAATGGCGAAGACGTGATAATTCATAAAGGGAAGATCGTCGAAAAAGAGTATATCCAGCAACATTTTTAAAGTCGATTTTAGATGGTAACTCTGACTCAGTAAAATTGCCATCCATGTTCTTATCGAATGTCCGATCTCTGCTAAACAAAATTGATGAAATCCATGCCATAGCAGCTATGCTAAAGCCAAGTATGCTCATACACGTCGAATCCTGGCTAACAGACATGATAAATGATGCCCAAATCCATATTCCAAATTATCAAGCCCCATTCCGAGCAGACAGACAAGATGGAAGAGCAGGTGACGGTGTTTGCTGCTTCGTCAGTCAGGAAATTAGATGTATTCAACTCACTTTTGATGATGATCATTGTCCATCTCCTCCGTTTGAAAATGTTTGGTTGCGTCTCCCTCAGTTTCGCTTGATTGTTGCGGCAATCTATGTGCCTCCGAACTTGACTTCCTCCACGCTCCAACATGTCATCGATTTCCTAATCGCCCGATTTGATGCTGCTACAAAGTCTAACGTCGAGGACAGATTGATAATACTTGGCGATCTAAACAAACTTCGGACTGAATATCTTGAAGGCTGTCTGTCACTGTGTCAGATCGTCAATTTCCCAACGAGAGAAAGCGCCACTCTGGATAAAATTCTTGTTCACGAAAGTGTAAAAAGTAGCTACTTGGACCCCATTCCCTGTCCAAACGTTGGAGCTTCCGATCACAGGTCAATTCTCCTGAAGTCTTCCAACACCGCTACGTCATCCTCAAGATTTGTTAAGCTGATGGACTTCAGACAGAGTAATATCGACAGGTTTTCTTCCTATCTCAGTTCTAAGCCATGGCATGAGTTCTATCGCTCAGAAATCAGCCTTCAACAAAAGACGAACGTGTTCTATGAGTGGGTTTACGACGCGCTTGGAGCAATTCCATTCGTATTTGTAGAATTAAAAAGCACGGACAAGCCTTGGATGACACCACTTGTAAAGCATATCATCAACTGTAAATATGCAGCCTTTAGATCAGGAAATTTTCTGGTTTATAACCACTTGAAGGGTAAGCTGAAGAGAGAGATTATCAAGGCTAAGATCTCTTGGAAGAACAAACTAAAACGCAAGAGAAATGGACTCTGGGAAATTGTCAACAGTATAAAAAGGCATCACAGCAGCAGATCGCTCTGCAAGATCTCTTGCTTCCCAATTCAGTACTACTTTTGAGGCGGTGGAATTTATCAATGAGACCTATTGCCGAGCATTCTCGCCTTCCCCTGACTGGAGTTTCATTGAATCGAATATCCAGACCAATGACTAGCTATGGACTGTAGACATCAGCATTGTGAAAACTTATTCAGAACTGTCTAAACTCAAACCGAAGAAAGCTTGTGGCAGTGACAGTTTGCCCACTAAACTCGTCAAGGACTGTGCAGATGTTTTTGCGGGACCTCTTACCCATCTCTTCGCACTGTCAATAGAGTCTGGTGAAGTCCCATCTCAGTGGAAAGTGGCAAGTGTGATTCCAATTCCCAAAAGAAAGCCTTTAACCGTCGACAACACACGCCCTATCTCACTTTTGCCTGTCTTTGCAAAAGTCTTGGAAATTTTAGTTGTCAGCTCATTGAAAGAGAAGTTTTTCAAAACATACGGCGATGATCAGTATGGTTTCAGACCAAATTCCTCAACTCTTCTGGCTCATATTCATCTTATGGACCATTTGACATCATTGTTTGAGATTCATTCTAATCGGGGTGCCTGCATCGTTGCCTTTGATCTAAGTCGTGCTTTTGATCGGCTGAGTCACGGGCACATCCTTAATAACTTGAAAGAGGCGAATTTTCCTTCTCAATTTATCAAATGGTGCGCGAGCTATTTGAAGGGCCGCTCCCAATATGTTTCAATTGATGGTTGCAACAGCTCACTGCAGCAGGTTACGTCTGGGGTTCCACAAGGTTCCTGTTTGTCTCCTTACCTTTTTTGCTCACAAATCGGATCCTTGAAATGTAGCAACCCACATTCAAAAATGTTCAAGTACGCAGATGACATCCTTGTAGTAATTCCTGTAAATGATGCTTCACCCAGCAATATCAACGACGAACTCAACGAAGAGATTCTGAATATTACCCGGTGGTGTGAATCGAGCAGTCTAGTTGTCAACCAAGAGAAAACCAAGATCATGCTCGTTAAGAAGCGGTCTACACCTAGCTTGGAAGATGTCGGGATTTCAGTCCCAACAATCCCTCAAATGAGAATCTTGGGTGTGCAGTTTCAGGATGATTTAAGATGGGATGCTCACATTGAAAACATTTGCAAGGCGTCATCCAGGTACATCTATGTACTGAAGCAATTGAAGAAAATAGGAACATCCAAAGCAGAGCTCATACAAGTCTATAATGCCATCATCCGTGGAGTAATCGAGTACAGCAGCCCTCTGTTTGTTGGCTTGACAAAACGAAACTCAAATAGATTGGAGAAGATACAAAAGCGTTGTCATCGCATTATTTGTGACTATCATTGCTCATGCGGTATCCTCACCCCTCTTCACATTCGTCGTGAAACTGCAGCTGTCAGGTTGTTCAGGAAGATGCTTGATCCAAGCCACCAATTGCATCACCTTGTTCCACCACTCCTACCCTCCAACAGAAGAATTGCCATGCCTCTCTGTGAAACAGTACGCCGAAGACAGTCTTTCATCCCAATCGCCACAATGCTGTACAACAAGAACGCATACAGTTGCGGCCATGAAGTTTGCAACACCGTCTCATAGAGTAGAAAAAACAACATTTCCCTTTCTATGTGTAGATTTTAACATAGTATTATTCAATCATGTAACCAATAAAGACTCATAACAATTTTAAACAGAACAGTAATAAACAACAACGATGAAGAAGCTAGTACTTGGTTTGGGTGCCCCTCGCTTTGATGACAGCGTTAATTCTTGATGGCATGGAATGAACCAATTTTGCACAAAAATCACTGATTTCTTCGTCATGGTGCCAAATATGGAGAAAGTTTGCAATCAGAGTTTGTTTGTTTGAGGCTGGTAATTGTTTTACACGACGTTTAATGATGCTCCATAGATTTTCAATCGGATTAAGGTCCGGAGACGAAGGAGGCCAGGTGAGAAGTTGGATGTTTCGACGAGAAAAGTGTTGCATGCTGAGCTTGCTCACATGTGCCGGAGCGTTGTCCTGTTGAAAAATACCGCTTCCGCTGGGGAACCAATCACGAATTTGTTGAACCACTCTTCCGTCAATAATTTCGTCGATGTACATCTGACTGTTCATGTTTCCTTCAACAACATGAGCCCGTCCGGTGCCATGAATTGAGAAACATGCCCAAATCATCACGCTGGTAGGATGTTTTGTCGTCTTGTTAAAGTGTTCTGGTCTCAAAGGCTGTCCATCTACTATTCTCACATACCGAGGACAGTTGTCACTGATTTCTAAAATTGTCTCATCACTAAAGATGACATTTTGCCAATCTTCTTCACTCCACGATTGGTGCTCCCTAGCCCACTTGAGACGCTTCTCAATTTGAGCATTTCTCAAAAAAAGGACGTCGACAAGGTTTAATAACTTTACATCCGGCAATGTTCAACACACGTCGCATTGTTCTTTCGCTGTTGATGTTGATGGATTCGTCACCGGATGCCCCAGCTTGATAGTCACGTAAAATGTCCTTCGCATTCGATCTGGGATTTTGGACAACCAAATGCTTCACTCGGCGCAAATCTCTTTCATTGAATTTTTCTTTGGGTCCACAATTTTGATAATTCGTCTCGTGGCATCCAGTTTGTTGGTAGCGACTGATAGTTCTGGTCACTGTCGATTTGCTGATGTTCAAATCATTGGCAATTTTGGCTTGTGACTTCTCTGCGTGTTCAAAAAGTGCTATAATTTTGCATCGAATCTCATTGCGTCCTTCCATGATGCCGCAGGCGTGCAGAATGGCAGATAAACTGAATTCACAGCTTGCTTTCAAATTTGAATTTGCAGAATGCAATGAGATATCTATTATTTACCTATTCAAAACTTTGTCAACAACATTGACAGCTCAGGCATAGAAATCAGCTAAGAGACGTTCAGTCCAAGGATGCATGGACTCACAACAAGTTGCAGTAATTTTTCACTTCATAAGGCAGTGTTGCAGACTTCATGGCCGCAACTGTAGAAGTGGATTTTTGGATCACTTTAGTTGACTTTTGTGTACCTTTTGACTTCTCACTTTACTGTACCACGTCACAAAGAATTGTACGATTTTCATTTTTTTGAATATAAACATAAACATACATAAACATATCTAATAAGTTGTCTTGTCGCCTCTATCTATGGTGGCCTGTCAGTCACATCAGCTGTAGCGAAGCGCTGTACACCATTCGATAGATGAATGACGCCAGTCTTTAGCAAATAAATTGACTTGAATTTTCAATTTTAAATCCTACTGACCAGACATCAACGCTCTGCTGAAGATATCTTTTTACTTGGTATAATCTTTTTGAAATTGAGTTTGTCATCAATGAATAGAACGTCTTCGATGTTTTTGAGTTTTTTAGCAATGATTTTACTGTAAATTTATCATAGCTGATCCTCTTTTGTCATCAATGAATAAAACGTCTTCGATGTTTTCGAGCAATGATTTTACTGTAAATTTATCATAGCTGATCCTCATTTTTGTGTATCCATCCTATCATAAAATAAAAACGACATGAGAAACGTTGTCAATAGATCATGCAGTCTTCGAGTTTTCATCAAAACATATCTTCATGGTGAAAACTTGTGTTAAAGAAAACTTTCGATTTTCTTGTGCGTGACCTGACCATAACTTATGCATGACTTATGTGTGAACTTATAGTACACCTCAAATTAATCTTTGGAATATAAGGTTTCATATGATATGCAGTTTATCAAAATTGAAAAACGACTTCAAAGAGAAAATTACGTTTAAAAATGTGTTCATTTTTTGTGCAATGATTTATGAAACGGTCGGTATGTCTAAGCTGTATCCTTCTCTGCATGTATTTATGTATGTCGTATTTTTTGTTTGATACTAATTGTACATATTCAATAAATAAACCGAATATAATCGTTGTTCTGATTCAATTGATCACCTACAATAACGCCAATTTGGCGTTATACGGCGAACATGGGTATAACGTCAGTATAACGCCAGAATTGCAAAAGTATAACGTCACATTGAGTATAACGGCAGGTATAACGCGAGTATAACGGAAACTTTTTTGCAATTCTCGCGTTAGGATATAACGCCTATATCTTTTAGAGTGTACAGAGTATGCTGGGTAAAGTTAATCGACTACATTCAATGACAACTGTTAAAGACTTACTTGAATTTACACCAATTAATTGCTATTAGCTGATGCCGTGATGAAACTGCTCCAGTTCACTCAATCCTTCAATTTCATACACTCGGCGTGAATTCAATTTCCAGTTCTAAGAATCACTGGATTAGAAGACAGCTACGTCGGGCAGTTAGGAAATGATGAAGGGACAGCATCAGTTTTTAGACATCAAGGAAGAAGTTCCTCTATATTCATTGACTTTCGTTGATCGGAGCTAATTGTCTGAATATCATTCGGTGAAAAATGAAGCGAATACCTAAATGAAGGAATGCTTTGTCACCGTAACATAGCGCGGTATCCAATTAGTCCACTTCTGCAACAATCATGCGTTATGCAGCAACGGAAATCGATGCGAGTATGTGTAGCTGATGCGTTGTTCTATCCACTCTGATCACTTTTACATCCGGGTACAACTTTTGTAAACCCATTTTCGAGATGAATGTTCGAGACAAAACACAGTATTGCTCAAATTCACTCCATCGACGCACGGCGATCCAAGATTAAGCAATGATTCGAAGTAAAAGGCCTGCTGCTATTCTACTGACAAGTGAGTCAGCCAAATCAATTCCTATAATATGAATGGCCATTAGATTGCACGCTTACAGCAGAATCGTAGCAAGTGAAGCGTCCTTCCACCAAGCACTAGTTGTGCATGGGCAAGCCAACCAACTTGATGCTACCTAACGAATCGATCGATTGGATGACGTTTGCCTGAGCTATTCATAACGCAAACTCGGTATATCATCGACGAGAGATCGAAATGAGGACAGTAACAGAACAATGGCAGCGCATCCACACAATGGTGTGTGATATATGACAACACCTCTCGTGAACGGTGGAGCAGTGAAGCGCGCTATCGAAGAAATCAAATCGACGTAGATAAGGCGTCACTTTGAAGACAATTCGTTAAAAAATGGGAGTTGCATATCCCGGTACTCTAGATATCCCTGAGCTATTTGTAATTTTTTTTGCGGGAAATAACCTGTTCTCAGTGTCCCAGCTATATTACGCACCATTGCGTGTTTTAAAAACCAAACAGCAACGGAAGCACAGCACCACCGCAAGTAAATGTACGTGCAGATAATTCCCCTAAATGTGATTAGTTATTTCATGTAATTTATCATAGAAGAATGCTTGACTTGCCCTCCATTTATTTTTGCTCTGTAAACAGTGGGCGCATCAACGCATCAGAAAAGCCGTTGAGGCTAATCACACTACGAATTGCTGAGATGCTCTCCAGTTTACTATTTGAAGTTCTTCGATCAGATAGGACCTCTAACACCATTGCAAGTTAAACATAAGAGGTGGCAGCACTTTTGCACATGCCCTGTCATCTCAACATCTTTGTGCCACAAATGGGACTATGTGCATGGTCAGTTTTCTGTTTCCACCGCACAACCGGTGAAGAATAGGAATACACAGAAACATGGGCTGAAGACGAATTTATTTGCAATGAGGACATGTAAGCTTTAACAATCGCATCTACATAATATTTCACGTCAAATAGCCACCATCATCAACCACTGAAGAACAATGAATTTGATGGACGTGTCGCCTTGTGAGAAGATATGCATAATTGCTGCATTATTCACCGAAATTATTGCTGGAGTAACACGTTGATCATCTCATGAAAAGGGCCTCCACCAACCTATGGACTGTCAAATTATCTTGTGAAAGACTACTGGTCAAATCAAAAATAAACAACTCGTCTAGTTGTCTGTTGTGACATAAGACACTGTTTATACGTAAAAGCAGAGATAAAAAAGCTGTATTACCTGTCCATTCCATAGTGAGGACTGCTTCAATGCAGTTCTCGATGCTCGATAATTCAGAAAATTGAAAGACTGATTATCGTTGCTTCTATTTCTATGCGCTTGTTAACATAAAGTTTTACCAAACTTTTATTCTTCATAAGTGGCATGCAATTTTTTAGTGCTCGCACTAAAATAACGTCTTTTATAGTGTTGCTCATTAAAATTTAGCAGGTAGAGTCCTTTGTGTAGTTTCAATAGTCAATCTAGCATGCATGTCATCAATTCATGTCCACTTTTTGAAATAATTATTTACATGTTAAACTTAGTTACATTCGAAAAAACAATCACAAAATCGGAAATATTCAAATCAGCATATTTTAGCGAGAAATTTGTAACACATATCAACCAATGTTTCATATATTCTGGCAGCACACGGCATTGTCTATCAACACAATTCATATTATGGAAGTGCATTCGTGTAATAGAAGTTTCAGAAATTTTGGAGTACATTTCCCTGTTTGATCAGCTGTCAAAATCAAACACATTATTCTGACTTAAGGAACGTGGCCATTGATGCATAACAGAACTTAAACACGCTCACGAAGAGACCATTGTAGCATATATCTCCCCTTATCAGCCTTGATCATTCAAGAACTCTAAATAATCAGAAATTTACTATTCTTAGGTAGAGGAGCTCTGCCAATATTGCACAGGTCAATCATAGTTTACTGCTTGCCATCGACGATTCACCGTGTTTTTTAACATGCTTCATAATAAAAATATTTGCTACTTGTGGCGAAATTACACACGCTGCACTGTTACATGATTCAGATGTCGACTAAAATGAAAGAGGTACTGAGTTTAAATCTGTGGAGAAATTGCTTCAATACAAACAATTGATGTAGAATTATAAACTATACGCTCTCACTGCTCACGTAACGCAACAGCAGTCCTAAAACAGATTGTAGACGCTTTAATTTAATTCTGTTGATTATATTATAGACCACACTGAGTTCCTACAAGCTATTTCTCTAGTTATTTCATTTGGTACATTTTGGTACATTTTCGTATATATTTCTGACAATATGTACGAAAGCAAATATTTAACTACGAATGCGGATACAATATCGCTTTGGTATATAGGTTTCGTAGCGTACGATTTACAGTGTAGACGCAGGTGTTCGATTACTGTTTAGAAATTTATCATACGTATGAAAGTGACTAAAGGCTCAATTGGGATCACACGCAAATTTTGGCTTTCATTGGAAGGATTGCGTCCATTAATCTTTCAACACAAGGCATTTTGGCCAGGACGAGGTACAATATTTATGCACTGTATTAGATCTGATCAGACAGTGATATGTTAAGTATTTTCTTATAACGTGCACTCTAGCATCCCAACCAAACAAGTAAGTTTAGTTTTTCTTACATAGCCTCCTTGTTTGCGGCATTGTTCTCTTCTTGCATACGCGAATCAAGCAGCAATCTGTAATTTGAACTCAATGTTTCAATTTGTATATATCTCTAATTGGTCAATAAGAAGTGGTCCTTACATTTCTTCGTCAACCTTTCCTTCGAAAACGACATTTGTCCTGAAATAACACACACGGTAAGATATAGGCATGCGTAAATCTATAATCATCATCCAGAAAGGACATTAGGCCTATCGGCCTTTCTACATGAGCACATATACAATTGGCTACTTTGTGTTTATTTCTAGTAGTATGAGTCTTGTTACTATGTATTGTATGTGGTGTTGTATTAGTGCTGTATGTATCCATGAATTGGAGAGTAGTTACATTTCATTTTGAAGGCAAGTATACAATTTGAAAAAAATGTGGCATATAAAAACAAATAAATAAACAGCCCTTGCTTACCTTCTAGGTGGGATATTTTATTTTATTTTTTGCTTCCGCTTGTTGAAGGCAGTTGTGAATCTGTTTTTATACTCTGTGATTTTCTCTGTGTTGAGTTTTGACCTTCTATATCTCAGTCTAGTGGCCATTTTTAACTTTAATGTTTCCTGCAAGGAAATATTTAACCAGCTTTGATACACACCCACTAGCCGTCAGCTTCCATTAACAAAGGAAGAAGTTAACCCTGTAAAATAATCAAAACGTATGATTAAATAAAGGATGCACGCAGAAAAGAGAGACCGCAAGTTTGATTGCAATATAGTGTAATAGTAATATAAATATAGCGCATGGAACGGCAACACTGTAAATTGAATATAACGTAGCACCGTACCGGTAACTGGTTGCGACAAACTCGTCGTATAAGAATATTTGAAAGCAGCAGCAAGAATGACCACTTACTTACATGCACACAAATATTTTAAGTAGGCATAGGGCATGCTGTTCTTACGGTAGAGACAAAGCCATGTTCGATAAAGAATGCAAAATTGCAGCAATTCTATGCTTGTTTGAACCCTCCCTTAGTACTAATGAACATGCTTATTCGATGCGAATGAATACTATAAAATATTGCGAAGATTTTACGAATTAACTACAACATACTCCCTTCTTTACGTGTTAACCTGTACTGGGTAGAGCATAAGATATGTTGTCCACGATGAAAATGGACTGTGGCAAAGAATTTTCTCAATCGCACATTTTGCCGACTGTTGTTTGATACTCTGTACCACTTATCATTGTAAAAGTAGTCAAGCTCATTGCATAGGCCTAATATACGAATGTAAGATGGCAAAAATGAATAAATTACAATCTATTGAATTTAAATCAAACGTTTAAAAAGCGTTGTTGACCAACGGCGATTTAATTATACAATATAGGGCCATACAATGTAACTATAAAATAAAACTTCAACATAATAACAATTCTTCGCTAGGTAGAAGTACTCGGTAATTTGCAATCATGATTCATGATACTTCTCACTTTTTCAGGCTCACGTGAACCCTCTAATCCCATCAAAAAATTAGATTAAGTTTACCATATGCTAATTGCTAATGAATTAGACAATTTTCTTTCTCAATTTAATTTTTGTATCCTTAATTCTTGAATTTTCTTTTCATAAATTGGAAAATTTTGGAATATCTGTCTCTTACGTGGATGCGATTAATGAAGCGCAACTTCTTTCCTACGCAGCTAGGTGACATGATTAATTATTCTTTCACAGAAATGGTTATATTAATGTAAAGCTAGCAGAAGTACGAGTATATTAAGCGGGTCTTCTTTGTATATTCACACCAAATACAAGCGTCTCTGTAGCGGCTATTTAACTGAACCGATTGCCACGAAATTTAAGGCACAGGCAAGTGGCGTATTACTCGTACCTTATTCGGTTATTATTCATGTTTATCCTAACATGTACGAGTCCAACATTGAGCGATGAGTTCCAAATTGCTTTCGATTGCGACGCTTTGCCTGATACCACAATAATTCTACCGGTTGTGTAGGAGAAACAATGTCACGTGACTCACCTTAGTGACTGACAAACATACACGCACCTTATCGAACATTCGGAACGCATATACTCAGATAATGCGCTCACTTATACCTGTACTTCAAATTTCGTTGCAATTGTCTCGGTCAAACAGTTTCTACAGACGTACACGTATATATTTGGGGATGCATTAACACAGATCATATTATTAAGCATCGATTAGTGAAGCGTGTGTCATATTGGATATCTTCGATGACATTTGGTGGGGGATAGCATTTGTTGATTGATTTAAATTTTTAGAAGATAGATGAGATAAAATCAGACAATAAAGTTATTGACGAATTTTAGCATGAAACAGACAGTATAAGATAGACTAAAGAAGACGGGTACTATGCGCCGAAGGTCCTGTCTGGCTTTACGCTTCCTCAATTTTGATCTGCACCCTATTCTTCTGAATCATATTTCATGGAAGGCCTGACTTTCCTTTCCTCAATGACTGCAATCCCTTGTAGACTGCATGCAACAAAGGAACTTCTGGTACTTATATTCTTCCCCCCACATTTTCAAATTTTTCCAAATTCATCAAATTTTATCAAGTCAGATTGGATTTAGAATAGACCTGATCTGCTCGCTGAGTGACACTAGCACATCACCACTCACAAGTCTTACTTGAAGTCTAGAATGAAGGATTGGTCCCCTGGATGCTCAGCTAGAATACAAGATGCAGCTGTGAAATGTTGATTACGAACTTCGTGCTATTGCTGTCTACAGTGAGCAACAAAGCAAATGCTGTGAATTTTCTACAAACCACAGGAATTTCACACACTCATAGCGTCTGTGCGATGGTAGTGAGACTGCTCTTGCGAGCAAGAGAAGATCACTGATGATGCAACTCTCGCGGGTGTTAACAAAAAAATGTGGGGGAAAGAGAATAGAGGTGCCGAACTTTTTAATATGATATTCAGGATGGCAAACAAAATAGTGAAAATACACATGCCTCATTGTCAAATTTCATGACTTAATTTAGCTTCTAGCTTGATTCACTTAGAAATCAGTCTATGCTAGCAGACTGCATTATGTAAAAAATGCCTTGACCGTGCATTATGAAAGGTAAGAAAATCTGGGAATAGGCCAAGTGTTTTATCAAACAGATTTGTATTTTTGTATTTTTCTAATAAGCACTTGGCCTATTCCCAAATCTTCTTACCTACACTGTAAATCGCTGGATACGAAAATTACATACAAACATATACTAAAATCACATACAATTTGAAACTAACATCTGATACGAGATTCTTGTATGTTTCGGAGATCTGGTATGTTTTTCATACCAAATCTCACATACTTTCGTATGTGATTGGTATGTAGCGATACGTACTATTCTATCTGTGATTGGCTGTTTTACACTGAAATACGAGTTGTTGGTATATTTTATATACGGGACCCGATGCAAATTCATCCTTATTCGTATGCCTCTGGTATGTATTTGGTATGTGCAGCTTTAAGTCATACAGCAAAAAAATGTGTGTATTACATACTACTATCAAATAACCTTTTTCAGTAATACCAATATATTTTTTTGATATTTTTTGTTTGATAGAGTGATATTTAACTAGATTAGATTTATTGTGAATTATATGCTCCACGAGATTGTCGTCGTTGCTACTTGTCTAGTAACATTAACAGTGCGTTTAGTTTGCTCTACTTTATGAGACAAGTTGATAAACATCAGTTCATTCAAACAATATCGTTCATGCAATCATGTAGACTTATATATCTCAAACATGACTATTTTTGCGTTCATGAATTATAATGTGTTTTTACTTCGGATTGATAATATGCCTTATTTCAAAATTACATAATGCATAATTGTTGATGGTTGAATACTTATTGATTATTCATGAAATGCCTTAGACTTGCTTGTATCAAAATCGAATTCAGTATTGAAAGTATGACTCTTGAATGTCATTATCTCACTACTTACAGAACAGTAGAAACATTAGTGTGATCTTTATTGACAAAAGGTCTTAAATCAACATACTTTGGACATGATTTATGCTTTCTTTTTACATTGTGCTGGTATGGCTTTAGTATGTAAAGCATTCCACATTTGAAAGAGCATACGAAAAGCATACAAGTATATACCAAGAGAATACAGAAATATACCAAAAAAATATTTTGGTATGCATCCTTCGTATGTGATTGGTATTGAGCGATTTACAGCGTAGCAGACTGCGATGACTAAAATTATACTTCTATTGCTATGATGACACAAATGCATAAAAATAGTTTGGCTATATCACAAATTGCGTCTTACTTTACTTGCCGGGTAACTGAACAGCGCGAAATTGGCCTGCCTCTCTTGGTTTTCTCTCAGTCTGCCCCTGCGCTTTGTCTCTACTCCTCCTTCAATCGCACTCACGTCCACAATTAAGATGCAGCTGAAACTGATGCTTGAGAAAAGCTTTACACCAGTTGACTTGCGTGTAAGACAATACCACGAAGGTCATTCTTCCTTAACACCTTTTTCGCTTACTGCAGCGATAATTTATTGCAAGGTCAATATTTAGAAGCGATACGTGTCTGCAAGGACTGGGTATCTGTTTACTTTTGATTTATAATGACATCCTCCTTCGGCATCAGCGCACATGCAGGTCACTGTCCAATTTCCGATGAGCTAGTGAGTAACTTGTTGCCAGAAACATGCACTACCGAATAAAACAGCTGACTTGAACAATCAGCATCACTTAAAACTCTACCTAACTGATGTAATTTGAAATGTATGGCTACGCAAGTATAGTGCACAATTCATGATCAGAGGGACCAAGATCTCATCCGAGGATCCACAATTGGCGATCTGTAATTTTTAGCCGCTTACACAGCATAATCCTGAGATTTTACTCGATCAACTAATGAGACAAAAACAACCTCTTCCCTTCCTCCATTCCTCCATATACGAGTATATGCACTAGATCACGAACGCAGAATGGATGGGAATAGGTCATTGATAGTGTTGTATAAACTATGGATCTGATTTCTTGCTGAAACATCTACCTACCTTCCAATTGTAGAAATATGTTCAGCCGAATGTATCAATAAACTATGTGCATTCCGCAATTCTGTATGACATACAGGACAGACAACCATTATAAGCTTTGATCCTCCCTTGAAAGTGTTATGCTTTTCAAACATCAGTGAAATGATTTAATATATATGCAAATATACCATGTGATAAGATTATACAAGATAATTTCTGTTATAAGGCAAAATATCCATTAAATTATCTTTAATCACATTTATGTACCCAGCTGATATATTTTTTCAATAAGTCTACAATGGGATGACACTGAATAAAAAATGACATTTTCGCACATATTTGAGGGTAGTGCCTTCTATTATGTGAGAAAACCAGCGAAAATAGATTTTCGCACATACTTTTTAGCCTTTTATACACCTTAGAATTTACAGTGTAAGTTACAGGAACAACAACAGAATAAGAAGGATCAATGCAGACTCAACATGTTCAAGAAATAGTTTTGTTAACAGCAGAATAAGAGGATTTCCCATGAACAAGCCAAATATTTGCTCATAAGAAAAAATTTCAAAAACAGAATAATTATAACGATGACATAGATCAATTAACTCCAACAAGCAACCAATGCTCACAGGAAAATCACGAATAGTGGACAAAAGACGAAGAGATAAGAAATCAATCGCAGGCTGAGGGGGAACATTTGTGAATAAAGAAATAGTCAAAAGAAACAAAAGTATCCCCAGGATTCAAAGAAACTCCAGAAATTCTTCTTGGCAGATCAGAAGAATTTCACAAATGACCAGGAGAGGAAAGTCCCCAGTAAAGGAGATAGCAGGTGGGCTAAGGCCTTGGAGAGTTTGTATGAAGGCGAATCGCAAGAAGCAACAATGGGACTTAAAGGACACTCGTCCCTGTGGATCTTGGGCAACCCCTAAACCTAAGGTAAAGATGGAAGATAAGATTTGAATATAATATAGCTACGATCATCAGGATACCTATCTCCAATACATCTGAGATCATTATTAAAATCTCTTTGCATCAGAGGTAAGGGATTAGAGTCAACTTTACGATAGGTATCTTGATCGGAAAGAATTTCAAGCATCTTTATGGAATAATCTGTACGATTCAGGATTGCAATCTTGCCGCCCTTATGAGCTTGACAAATACGGATCGATTTATTTTTACGTGAAGAGTCTATTGACTTGATATCGTCTAGGCAGTTCTTTATCAGACGAACTAAGACAATCAAAGATATCACTTAACTGACTAGAAATGAAATTCTTATGAAATACATCAGTACACTGTATATCGCTCAATACCAATCACATACGAAGGATGCATACCAAAATATTTTTTTGGTATATTTCTGTATTCTCTTGGTATATATTTGTATGTTTTTCATATGTTACTTCTGTTTACTACTGTTCTGTAAGTAGTCAGATAATGACATTCGAGAGTCATACTTTCAATACTGAATTCGATTTTAATACACGTAAGTCTAAGACATTTCATGAATAATCAATAAGTATTCAACCATCAACAATTATGCATTATGTAATTTTGAAATAAGGCATATTATCAATCCGAAATAAAAACACATTATAATTCATGAACGCAAAAATAGTCATGTTTGAGATATATAAGTCAACATGATTGCATGAACGATATTGTTTGAATGAACTGATGTTTATCAACTTGTCTCATAACGTAGAGCTATCTTAACGTCCTGTTAATGTTACTAGACAAGTAGCAACGACGACACATTCCGTGGAGCACTAAATTCACAATAAACATTACCTAGTTAAATATCATTCTATCAAACAAAAAATATTCGCGATCGGTATTGCTGAAAAAAGTTATTTGACAGTAGTATGTAATACACATATTTTTTTGCCATGTGACTTAAAGCTGCACATACCAAATATATACCAGAGGTATACGAATAAGAATGAATTTGCATCGGGTATCGTATATAAAACATACCAACAACTCGTATTTCAGTGTAAAACAGCCAATCACAGATAGAATAGTTCGTATCGCTACATACCAATCGCATACGAAAGTAAATGAGATGTGATATGAAAAACATACCAGATATCTGCAAGCATACGAGAATCTCGTATCAGATGTTAGTTTCAAATTGTATGTGATTTTAGTATATGTTTGTATGTAATTTTCGTATCCTGCGATCTGCAGTGTAGAATCAAACATCTTGACGACGAAGTCGGGGAAATGACGCTTAGAATTCGGAAGAGCAGAGTTCACTCCAAAACTATGAATTTCCATTTCGAATTTTGATAACACGAAATCAGAGAAATTCACTGTGTTGTCGACGACATTGAACTGGACCACATACTTTTAGATTGATTGAGGTAATTTAGAAATGAAATCATGTGTATCTTTACAGTAGCTACTCAAAATGACGACTAGTGATTTTAAAAGTTTATGAAGTTACTTAGATGGCTTGTTGAAATGTTGACACTGGAAATAATGGGTGAAACTTTAACTCAGTAGGTAAATCAACTTGCACATAAGCATGCTGATAGCATCAAATTTGTACAAATAATCACTTTCTTTCTTGGTAAGACATCTGTAGTATTTATTGAAAAACTTTTTGATGAAGTTTGCAGTAGTGGCTACACTATAATCACCGATTGAAGTATGCGTTGTTTCATCACTCAAATGTTCACTAGGTATACATCGCTTGTTATCATTTTAATCGACAATTGCAAAAGAGCCATCCTTATCAGCATACAGATGTTCAGCTTCTCCTAGCTCCTTCAAGGCCATGTGTTCATGAAATGGTAAGTTATGTCGTCATTCGTTAGCTGAAATTCGGAACCGCTTTGATATCGAGTGGAAAAGTGGTTGTAATTTGGTGAATCCTTCATCAAATTATGTGCTGCTCATTACATGTGAAGTTTCATGTAGCTAATTTGTGTGAATTATAATTGTATGTGATGCTCTCACGGATTTTAAATGTGAGTCAATAAAGTTATTCTCTCTCTCTGTGTGTAATTGTTTCTACCAAAATTGTAATTATTTCGACGATTTCAAAAATTTAGACGTGTTGGTCCGTAATAAGTAGGATTGCTTGGATTACTCAGTCTAAATGAATCAACAGAATTGAATGATAATAATAAGGTCGATTACTAAATTCCACATTCCTGTTTTTAACACGTGTGTTGTTGAAATTACGGGGACCACGACTATTTTTGAAGCGATTGTAGAATGGTCTATTATAATATCGGCTATGATGAAGTTTTGAAAGTTGTTTCTTTGAAATTGATTAGTGTCTAATACCTATAACTTGAATTCAATGGCTCATTATTACGAGATTGAGGAATTTTAAATAATCCTGAATTTAAAGAAATCACATGTTTGTTAGAAGAAAAGCATTTGCTCTTTTCTTCTCTTATCGAGTGACTTTAAAGTTCATCTCTCACCGTTTCCATGCTTGTAGTTTACGGTTGCTACTTTATAACTGAACATAGCTTTGAAAAAATTTTCTACATCTTTATCCAGTTTAATAACATACTCAGCTTTAATGTCGGCAATTGCTCGCAATCCTTGAATTTCGTTCTTGCATTCAGACAGTGATAAAGATTTTCTTAACATTCTGATCCTCTTCAGGAATATAAGCTATTCGCTTACTAAAATATTTTCTAGGAATTTTAGGATCTTCCCCTTCAAGAGCAGTACTGCAGTCTCATACACACTAGCAATAACGTTATTTCTATAAATCTGATAATAAACAAACTTTCTTTTCTGCAGCTTTTGCTCTTTAAATTTTTCGACACTGCCACCATTGCAGATCCGTAACTTGCATTTCATGGATGCACTTCGCATTTCCGTTTTAGGATCAACGGCTAAATTGTTTAATGCTACTCCTTGATATTGTGGAGCAGTTTCAATAAGATGCGAATACATAGAATGCACCAAAGTGTCTAAAATCTCCGCCTTTGTTAATAGTCTGTCAATTGATTCTGGCATTGTAGTTAGTTTATTTCTGTAACCTCCACGTGTATTAAATAGATAGATAATAGACAATCGTAATACCAGTGCGTACACTCTAAATCACTGGATACGAAATTTACATACAAACATATACCAAAATCACATACAATTTGAAACTAACATCTGATACGAGATTCTCGTACGTTTACAGAGATCTGGTATATTTTCCATACGAATTCTCACTTACTTTCGTATGTGATTGGTATGTAGCGATACGAACTATTCTATCTGTGATTGGCTGTTTTGCAATTACATACGAATTGTTGGTATGTTTTATATACGAGACCCGATGCAAATTCATCCTCATTGGTATGTGTTTAGTATGAATAGCTTTAAGTCACATGGCAAAAAATAAGTTATATTATATACTACTGTCAAATAACATTTTTCCAGTAATACTAGCCTTGAATATTTCTATGTGGAAGTGCGGTATTTGACTATATTGGAATTATTGTTAAAGTAGCGCCGCATATCATCGTTGCTACTTGTCGTATGGCATTCACAAGACTCATACTTAGCTCATTTCCATGAACAAAGTTGATAAACATCATTTCAATAAAGCGATATTTTTCGAGCAACCATGTTGAATTATATATCTCAAACATAACTGTTTTTGTGTTCATGAATTATAATGTGTTTTTATTTCGGATTGATAATATGCTTAGTTCCAAAATTACATAATGCATAATTGTTGATGGTTGAAATCTTATTGATTATTCATGAAATGCCTTAGACTTGCTTGTATTAAAATCGAATTCAGTATTGAAAGAATGACTCTTGAATGTCATTATCTGACTACTTACAGAACAGTAGTAACATAAGTGCGATCTTTATTGACAAAAGGCCTTAAATCAATGTATATTAGAAATCATTGATGCTTTCCTTTAACATTGTGCTGGTATGGCTTTAGTATGTAACGCATACCACATTTGAAAAAGCATACGAAAAGCATACAAGTATATACCAAGAGAATACAGAAATATACCAAAAAAAAATTTGATATGCATCCATCGTATGTGATTAGTATTGAGCGATTTAAAGTGTAATCGCACCCAGATGATGTAAAGATAAACCAGGTAAATAAATGAGACCAGTTTCTGCCTGTTCCAGGCTTCTCAAGTGCATCGAATGATTAATGTCATATGATTAGGATATATTGAAGAGAAAATGTATACTTTCATTCAATAACTTTTGCCTACGCTATGACATGAACTGTTTCTTTCTTTCTTCTTGACTGAGGTACTTCGACGATTGCCTTATCATTTGGTATGAATCCTTTGGCGATGTCAATGAGTTTCTTCCTTCCTGAACACTTAAGATTCAGACATTAAATTCACTTCAGAGATCAATTCAGAAAGAGTCAACTTTTTAGATGTGTCTGTTTTTACATATGGAAATAAGATCGAGAAAGTTATACTCAAAGCTGACAAATAGTCATAACTACGTACCGCTCAATTCTGGTCATCCAAGACATGTTTTGGGGGAACATCCTGCATGTACTGGCGAATCGTATGATCAGAATATCCTTAACTACGGATGTACAATTTCCTTTATTTTCCTTTTTCAGTTTCCAGGTTATATATACAGCAGATTATTTTTATTTGTATATTTGTAGATTATTTTTCGTTGGTATTTTGACATCATGCTTACATAGATTTTGAATGCTATGATTTTAATTTACCTTGATGATATACGAATTGTGTGATTAATCATTCTATGCCCTTGAGGAGACTGGAACAGGGATAATTTAATTTTGAAGTTCTACAGGCAACTCTTATTTCAGAATTTTGAAAATGACGGTCTAATTTCTCAATTTTTAACTGTAGCTCTTTTGAGCCTTCCTGAATGAACGGAATGGACCAAAAGACTATAATTTTATCTATCCTCTTTTTCAGATTTGCATGCATTTCGAACACCCTGTTTAACTTTCTTTTTGATACCATTAGTCAGGTCGTCCGTAAAGCCGTTCAATTTGAATATGTTACGAATACGAGAAGCAGCCTTTTCATTCAAATGGCTCTCTGAGCAAATTCTTAAGTCTCTTTAAAACAAAGAACGAATGGCTGCGGTTTTGTAACTGATTGGTGCACATGTACCAGAGGAAGTATAGACGGCCATGTTTTGTGTCTTTTAAATGAAAGTCAATTTCAAAATTGCTATTTTTGAGAGTGAGTTTGGTACCAAGGAAAGTAAGAGACTTTTCTACACTTTCTTCACAAGTGAACTGAATGTTTTGGTCCAATTCAATTATAAAGTTTAAGAAGCCTTTTAGCCTCTTGGTCACTATGAAAGATCAAAAAACAGTTATCGACATAGCGACGAGAGTGGATTCGAAATTCGCCTTCGTACTGTCTAAAATTGCTCCTAATTATATCGAGGCAAAAGCAGCCATTGCGGGCCCCAAGGGAGACTCCATGGCCATCCCCTTAAATTGATAGTACAGATTATTATTAAACTTTTCACTACGGCAAGAAAATAGATATCATTATAGTTGAAAACGGAGGGCATACCAGGTATGCTCAATGACTGATTTTCAATAGAATACGGACGACATACCGTGTATGCCCGAAACTATGTGACTGTATAATACGACAATGGCATACGGTCCATGCCATGAATGCTAATAGTAGTGATCCCATGGCAAAAGGAAGGACAAAATGTGCGACGATGAGTCATCATGCTGACTCAGACCCCCTCTGGAAGGAAGTGGCCAAGAATGGGTGGTGGAGTCATTGTTTGGTCGAATTCTAGCATTTCAGTTCAACGCTATTTGCCACATTTGGCCCCTCCTGTTGGAGAACATGTTTTCCTCACGTTCAAAGTCAGGACCATCACATACATTCTTTGCGCAGCATACATTTCACCAACAAGAAGTGGCGCCATTGATGAGCAACTCCAAAATTTCTTTATTAGTGAACTTGACGTGCTCATGGATTCTAGTCCTACGTCTCATATAATTTTCTGTGGAGACTTCAATCGGTTGAAAGTTGACCCTATTACCAATTCACATAACCTGGTGCAAAAGGTTTTTGATCCAACGCGTGATGATGCCATCCTCGACGCCTTTTATATCAGTAATGCCCTCATGGATGATTATCCCAGAGCTCAAGTTGGTCCACCTCCCTTTTCAAAACGGCGCAATTCTCACTGCCAAGTGCTCCTGAAGTCAAGTCAAGCAGACACTATAGACAATTCTAATGAGCGTATAGTGTTCGACTGCAGAGCTCAGTATTTGAATGCATTTATGAATCAGCTGCAATCAATTGACTTCCGATCGGTATACCTTGAACCTGATGTAGACGTTAAAGCTATGATATTTTATGAGAAATTCCGGTCGTGTCTGTCATTGATCCCTCAGAATATCGTAATTATGTCTCCAAGAGACAAGCCATGGATGACGCCCTACATTAAATTATTGATAACAAGACGGTGGAATGCTTTCCGAAGTGGTGATTTTGCTGAATTTAACAGCCTCAAGGTTAAGTGCAAAAAAGATGATCGAGAGGTGTAAAGCATCATGGAGTGATAACTTGAAGCGTCAGGATAAAAACTTCTGGTCTCTTGTCAGAGATGTAACTGGGAAAGTTTTTCGAAATCCCCTTGACTGCATCGTAGCTGATTGCGACAGCATCGAAGCAGCAGCAGACGCTATTCATGAAGCTGTAACCGTCGGTTTCTGCGATCGTGACGTCCTTCCTTTGCCGGAACAAGAGGAAGATTTTAACGACTGGCTACCGCTTACAGAAGTCCAAGACGTTTTCCACGCTCTCGACAAACTTTCTGTCTCAAAATCAACTGGCTCCGATGGAATTCCTAATCGCTTCTACAAAATTGCAGCACCTTTTATTGCCGAGCCCCTGTGCAACATCCTCAATTCCTCTGTTCTCGAAAGGAGAGTTCCGAAGATATTCAAAGAGTGTATTATCACTCCTATACCGAAGACATCACCGGCGAAACTCAATCAGCTCCGTCCTATCTCACTGCTGAGCGTTCCTAGTAAATTACTCGAACGGCAAGTTTTGAACTCTGTGAAACTGTCATTGGTTCATTGTTCTCCGAATTTTCAGTTCGCCTATAAACCTAAATCCAGTACCACGTCGGCTCTCATCGCATTGCATGATCGTATAACGAAGTCTTTGGACAATCCAAGTGTATCCGCTACTGTACTGCTGTCCTACGAGTTTAGCAGAGCATTTGACTCGTTATCGCATGAGCTACTATTGGAAAAGCTCAGGATGCTTCGTCTACCCTTTGGCTTCAGAGCCTGGCTTCACAATTATCTCCACGGTAGAACACAGAGGATAAGACTCAAGTCCACGCTTAGTCATCAAAAGCAAGTCGGAAGTGGTGTGCCTCAGGGCTCCTTATTAGGGCCCTACTTGTTCAATGCATATTGTTTTGACCTCAATCCTATTCATCATGATACTTTTATCATGCAATATGCAGACGACATATGCGAAGTGATAGAAGTCAAACAGCAATTGCAGCCTTCTTACATCTCAAATTTGGCAGATGATGAACTCAACAACATCCGTCAATGGGGAATTTTAAACGGCCTTACCTTCAATGAGTCAAAATCTTTTGCATCTGTGTTTCCAAAAAAAAAACTCTGACGTTACTGAGCTTACCTTGCCCATCAGGAAGGTTTCTGAATTCAAGCTTTTGGGCGTCATTTGGTTATCAAATCTCTTGTGGCAAAGTCATTTTCGTGTTTTGGAGTCCCGCTGTGCAAGACGACTTTACTTTCTTCGTCTTTTAAGACCAGTTCTCAATCATGACGAACTCTGGAAAGTGTACGAGACACTGATCGAAAGTGTTCTACTTTACTGTTCTCCACTCTTCGGTTCATTGGACTTCAAAAGCATGAATATTATAGATCAGGGGTCGCCAACCTTTTTCATACGCGGGCCAAAGTATATCAGCAAAATTCTCAACGGGCCAAGAAATATTTCTAGATTTCTAGATCATTATATCTCATGATAAAACAAACGTTTCCTGCTCATAGCCACATATCCACATGTATTTCATTCTGAATTTGCCAATTTAAACAACACTCGATAGAAATAATTGATTGATGGTTTCATTAAAATATGAATATGTATTTCATTTCTCATTTTAGTTTTTGCGAAAAACCTCGGACTTTCTTATCATAAGTTATAAGTTCAGAATTTGATGACTGTTTAGGAAATGTTATAATAATAACTTTGTTATAATTGTTCAATATGAAGTGAGAAAAAGCATTTCAGTCTAATTAACTATAATAAACTCGGCAAATCGCCGGCTTACCCATTTAATTTTCCCTTTATTTAACAAAAACAAGTTGAGATTTATAAGAAACAAGTTAATGAAACAAGTAATCAATGAGACGGTTGTGATTGTAAATTGCTAACAAGAAGGGAGAAACGTGGGTCAAAACTTGATAAGGCGATTCGAAGAATGGCGTCCATATGCTCATCAGTCAAACGAGAACGATGAGGATTTTTGATAAATTTCATATTTGAGAAAGCGGACTCGCATATGTAGGTGCTGCCAAACATGACGAGGATACGAGTTGCAACTAACCTAAGGATTCGGAATCGAGCCGGAACAAATTGCAGCCAAAACGAAGTAGCATCATTTTCAGCGTGCTGATGCTTCAGTCCTAGTTCGGCCTTTAAACCAACCAATTCCAACTCGCACTCTGCTTTATTGATGTCAAAATGCTTTTCAAAAAGCTCAGCAATGGAACTTGTTTGAGGACAAATGAAGGGATCTTTAATGAACAAAAAAACCTGCTCAAGATCGCTGAAGTCTGTAAATCGTGAGTCGAATTCGATGATAATGTCATCCAGGTAATCACTCAAACAAGCGGCCGCTTCATGCACATCTCCTGATAGAGCTTTTGTGTTCGGAAACATAATGAGATCATCGCTCTCAATTTGGCGCTTAAACAAAGTCAAAATTCCTCGAAACTCGGTAACATGCTCGTAGAGGTTGAATATCGGTTTCATTTTGCCTTGGAGCTTTTCGTTCAAGACATTGAAGTGCTTGCTCATATCAGCTAGAATTCCTAACCACGTGCGAAAGGTGCTATCTTCCAGCGCAGAAAAGTCATTATTATTTCCATGACCATGGTCGTTGAGATATTTTTCAATTTGCGGCAAGACGGCAATGAATCTCTGGAGCACGGCTCCTCTTGAAAGCCATCTGATATGGTTATATAAAATCAGGTCACCGTATTCACATTCTACTTCTTTCAAAAGGGTTTTGAAGAGACGATGTTGAAGTGAACTATTGCGAATCCGATTGATCACTTTTGTGACTGTGACCATAACGAAATTCATGTAGTCACCTCGGCGTAATTTGGAGCAGAGAGCTTGCTGGTGAATTATGCAGTGGTAAACAAGAAAATTGACACCTGTTTTCTGCCGTAATAAAACAAGGAAACCAGTTTTTCGACCAACCATCGATGGAGCGCCATCAGTTGTAATCGATGTCAAATGCTGCCAGTTTAGTCCAAATGAATCACAAGCCTCGTAAACAGCATCACAAATATCTTGTCCAGTTGTTCTTCCAGTAAGTGATTTCATGCACAAAAGATCTTCTCTGACACACTTTATGATCACATCGAAGAAGCGAATGAAAATCAAAAGTTGCGAAGTGTCGCTTATGTCGGTACTTTCGTCAATAGCAAGAGAAAAGTATGGTGATGCAGCCAAACACGTACGAAGCTGAGCAGATAAATCGGCGGAGATTTGTTCACATCGTCGAGTACACGTTTGAGGAGACAGGGACATCTTTCGAATCTGTTCAATGATCTGTTGGTTATTGTGAAATGACTTGTATAATGCACCTGCTCCCACAAGAAAACATTCTTTGACAAACTCTCCATCAGAAAATGGTTTCTTATGCCGCACGATGAGTTGAGTAATTCGGAAGCTGGCATCAGTGACATGATCTGTTGATGAGCAGGCGGTAAACATACTTTGACTCATTCCATCTAGGGCACGAAATAGGCGGTCATACTCTCGTTGTCTGGATGGATGATCACTCATAGGAAACCTTGCGTTAAAGCCCCGATGATTGGTATTGAAATGGCGTTCGAGGTTGTATTTCTTACACTCTGTCACGGTCTTATGACATATGATACAAACAGGACATCTGTCCTTTTGACGCATGCAGAAGAAATAGGCTAAACGCCATTCATCAAGAAATGTACGCTTGATAATTCCGTCGCTACTCCGTCTACTTGCCATACTCGAAGCGCATTAAATGAATGTAATGTACCCGTGCGAAAGACTTCCCTATTTGCTTGCATTCATGACGTCACTGCTCGCCACATCCAACCAAATCTGTGATGTATTCATTTGTGAATGAAGACGATGTGATGAAGACAAATGAAATTTGTGACGAAGACATTCACTTCATAGAAATTCTACGACCTCGAACTGTGTGTGTATGCATAAGCACCATATCACACGATCAAGTAAACCTCATAAAAGATAAAAGGTGGTAAAGTGTGTTTTCGAATAAACTAACATTAACACTAAAGACGTCACGAATAGTACACATATTCTATCTACTGTATGCGAAGACGCTGATAAGCTTATGGGCCTAACGTAGAAACCTGCGGGCCATTTCGTCTTCTTACGCGGGCCATTGATGGCCCGCGGGCCCCAGGTTGGCGACCCCTGTTATAGATAGATTATGGCGACGCGCTCGTCGAATTATTTGTCCAAAACTATGCACCTGCAAAAGGTATGACAATAGCATCCATGAAAAACGACTGAAAATGATCAGAGGACTCTTTTCTTCAGCGCAATCTCCGACTCATCCTCTTCACTCCATTGTTCAGCCAATGCAGAACGACCGCGTCATGGTCCCGTACTCGCACACAAACAGACGTAGAAACGAAACTGCTTTACTGTGTTTTCAACCATTGTGCATGATGACTTACTTCGTGGCATAGTATGATAACTCTCTTAAAATTCTTTTGTCAATGATCTTATGGCACTGTATGCAGCAGTATTACCATGCACTACATTCTGATTTTCATTTTCACAAATAAAAAAGCATTATTATTATTATTATTTGATGTGATGGAAGGATGAGTCCGAGAGGAGGAAACCGTTCCCTCCCCCGCCCCATCCGGAAGGAAGGAAGGAAGGAGGAACTCTCCAGCAGGGGTAGGAATCTCTGAAAAACGACAGAGTTAGAAAAAGGTGGGTTTTAGACGTTTTCATGTGAGAAAGGTTCTATTTCGGGCAGAAGGAGGGCTCGGATGGACAAACGGAGGGCAGATTCGGATTCTACGTGAAATTGTAGGCTACGGAGGTGATTTCCAGCTCAATCAGAGAGAAAAAGTTCTGACCTCCCCTCTGAAACGAAACTTCGATCTTGGCTTGTAGGAATGGTAGAATGTCGTGCGATAGCTCGTTGGAAAGCTAAGAGTGAGACAAATTCAGTGGATGAAATGGCGTGTCCAAAAGTTTTTTCGTTGAGGTGTGAGAATGACCTTAAGATTTTTGACCATCACCGAAAAAACGACAGAGATAGAATTTTTACGAAAATGTCTCTAGCGAGCGAACGAAGCCTCGGATGGAAAAAGCGGAGGGCAGATTCGGATTCTACGTGCAATTCTGCATCGGTATGGTGATTTCCAGCTCAATCGGAGAGAAAAAGTGCTGACCCCCCCTCTGAAACGAAACTTCGATCTTGGCTTGTAGGAATGGTAGAATGTCGTGCGATAGCTCGTTTGAAAGCTAAGAGTGAGACAAATTCAGTGGATGAAATGGCGTGTCCAAAAGTTTTTTCGTTGAGGTGTGAGAATGACCTTAAGATTTTTGACCATCACCGAAAAAACGACAGAGATAGAATTTTTACGAAAATGTCTCTAGCGAGCGAACGAAGCCTCGGATGGAAAAAGCGGAGGGCAGATTCGGATTCTACGTGCAATTCTGCATCGGTATGGTGATTTCCAGCTCAATCAGAGAGAAAAAGTGCTGACCCCCCCTCTGAAACGAAACTTCGATCTTGGCTTGTAGGAATGGTAGAATGTCGTGCGATAGCTCGTTTGAAAGCTAAGAGTGAGACAAATTCAGTGGATGAAATGGCGTGTCCAAAAGTTTTTTCGTTGAGGTGTGAGAATGACCTTAAGATTTTTGACCATCACCGAAAAAACGACAGAGATAGAATTTTTACGAAAATGTCTCTAGCGAGCGAACGAAGCCTCGGATGGAAAAACAGAGGGCAGATTCAGACTCTACGTGAAATTTTGGGTTAGGGAGGTGATTTCCAGGGGAATCGGTGACAAAAAGTTCTGACCTCCCACCCTCTGGACGAGACTTCGATCTTGTCTTGTAGTAATGGTACAGACTACTCGTGCGATAGCTCGTTTGAAAGCCAAGAGTAAGAAAAATGCAGTGAAAGGCATCATATGTCCAAGTTTTCCTGGGTTTAGAGTGGAAAATGGATTGAAAATGGCAGGAATCTCTGAAAAACGACAGAGTTAGGAAAGTGTAGGTTTTGGATGTTTTGGGATGGGAAAGGTCCTATATCGGCATGAAGGAGGGCTCGGATGGACAAACGGAGGCCAGATTCCGACTCTACGTGCAATTATGCATTTAGAGGGTGAGTTTCAAGTGAATCGGAGACAAAAAGTTTTCGCTACCTCCCCCCCTCCTGTCAGACTTCCAACTTGGGTGGGAGTGATCGTAGAAAGTCGTGCCATATCTCATGTGGAAGCTAAAAGTGAGCCAAATGCATTGAAAAGCATCGTTTGTCCAAGTCTTCCTTGGTTTAGGTGTGAGATCAAAATGTTGAATTTTTGAAAATCGCCAAATGGTGAACTTAGGACTTTTTCGTGAAAATGCTAAATTGTGGCCTACTTTGGTGACGACTCTCTCAGGAATGAAAGTGAATGAAGAGCTCCGGTTTCTTTTAGTGGAAACACCACACTTTGTTCTCTGGGATCCTACCTTTTCAGATGTGTGGAAGGATTCGTTTCCAAATGAGAGCTTGTTCGAAATCGAATTTTTGTGCATTTTCCAAGATTTTGGATAGTTTGAATAAACAACACAGTCTTTCAACTCGGCTTCTGGTAATCGTAGAGAGTCGATGGATAGCTTAAATGAAAGGTGAGAGCGAGAAAACGTGACTGTCGAACTTTGAAGTCAATCGGAGCACTAGAACCGGAGATAGAAGTGTTTAAAGTTTTGGAAGATAGAGATTACGTCATCAGCTGATCGCCACAAACTATATAAGTGGAGTCTCTACTTGTGGGAATCAGTTCTCCTCCCGACTTGGTTGGGGTAGATGAACTCCGGAGTTCCGATGATAGCATCGGAAATTCCAAATTTCATTAGAAAATTTCATTGCTGATATCAGCTAAGGCGTCAGACTTAAAGGTTAGCCAGGAGATGGCCTTAGTCTCCAGGCCATAAAAGACTCCAAAACTTTAAAGGCTTGTAACTTTGCTTCTACAAGTCCTTTTGACTTGATTCAAAAAAGGTTCGAGAGGTCATGATTCAGGTCAAGTCGTCGATTACTTATAAAATTTCATCAGTAGTGCAAAAAAAGTTGAAAAATTTAAATTCGTTATTTTTGGAGGTTTTCTGGGGTTTTCGACCCTGCTGAATTCAACTAAAGGATCTGTAATGATGTCTGAGCCAGTCTTCTCATTGGAAGAGCGTTCTCGCCTATTCATAATTCATCAAACATCCACTATAAAGAAGAGATGTTGCTTTACGTTCCACATTTGCCTTTCGCAAGTGTCGGATGCATGGTACAGAGAGTTTCGCTGTAATATTCTAATGACAGGGTGTTCCTTCGGGACGGTGGATGATGCCGTAGTGATAAGTGTGGCAAGGGAGTGTGTCATGTTTTACACCGAAACCTCTGGGGCAACTCATGTTGGGCATTTGACACAGTTCTCAACGTAGCACTTTGAACGCCAATCGGTTGAGTCTTAGCTATCTCGTCATGGTTGGCTACTAAACATCTCCATTGCAAAACGCTTGTGAATCATGGCATTCATAGTCAGAAAGCTCATCATGTTTTGCAAAAGCAATGTTTAGTGTAGTCAAGTAGTTTTATCGTGACACACGTTTGTGAAAGTAAAGTTTGATCATTGAAGTTTTATGACTGACTGAACTCACAACAGCATTAGAAAGTTTTTATCCTTAGTTGAGACCCGGACTGCAGTGTGCAAAATGTTTTATGTGACAGTCTTTTCACAAACGGTGAAGTGCAAAGTCAGAGTGAATACATCTGTTAGGTATACATCAACTTTGGAAACTCAAAATTTATCAATGTACAAGAGTTCTAGAACTAAAACCCACTAAGTGTTGAAGTCAACACAGAGCGCAAAGGCTTCTAAAGTGCTAGCATTAGACATGAATGATGAAGTTATTCTTCCAAGGTAGATGATCAATGATAATCATGAGGTATGAAACTCTGCAGTATTAGCTACATGATTAAAAGTGGATACAAAGCAATGTAGAAGCGAATACGTTTTACTTGTTGAATCAGATAGACACAACAGTGAATCAACTAGAATAAATGCTCATCACGTTTTATAAATGTTAGGTAGGATCAGTGAAGTATGGGAAAGATGTTTGCATTAAATTGAAAGTAAGCAGTAACTAACTTGTGTACTCACAACAGAAAATCAGGTTTACTAAAAGCAGTCTTCTACTTCAGTGAGACTGGGAGTTTAGAATGTTACATGAAAACAGTGTTCACCACAGAACTAGAAAGTTTTACTGCACTGTGTAGATTGTTTCACAGTGTTAAAAGGTCTTATGGTAAGTACTACAGTGTTGAATGTTTTATAAAACCAGGTAAAGTCTTCTCACAAACTTTGAGTGCGTAAGAGAATCTAGGCTTAGCAATAAGTTCCATGACATTTAATCACGTTGGTCATAGCACAAGTCCTTAAGTCCATGATCCAAGGGTAGGGTCATCTACCGTTGTATTTAGGGATTTAGGGTTTTATATCACACATGTTAACCGTTAGTGTAGAATACGTGAAGCACATGTTAGTTCAAAAGTCTAAACACAAACGTTGACATAAGTTTTGTAAGAAGTCAAAAACATTGACATGATGTTGTGAAAGTAGAAACTTATCGAACGTTGAAAAAAGTTTTATGAAATGTTTCTGCAGTCAATATCGTTAGCGTACCAGCTTTTCTAAATGTGTTGTTTGCCTCTATCAAATTGAATTAATGTGTAGACTGTTTTGTAAATAAAGACAGATAGTGTTAAACGTTTTTGGAGTCTGCATCGACAGCATACAAGTATACACATAACAACATGTGACGTTTCTTAAAAGAGTCGAATGCATATGAGTTAGAAAACACTAAAAACACGTGTGAGATAAAAATCAACCTGCTAGATTGTGTGAGTACCTCACAAAAGTGTTGCATATGTTTTACGGGAAACTTGTAAAGGAGAACTGTGTATCGTGAACGTCTGCCATCAGCTTAGCTAGATAAATATGAATGATAGATTCTAACTTAAATTTCTGACGTTCAAATGAAATTCGTAAACATGAAGCTCTAGACTCCGTGGTGTAAAACTACATGACAAGTGACAACAACTTTATGTTGGTAAAACTTTCATAGGTTGATGATTGCAGTCGCGTTTAAAGTTGATATAAAGTACTGTAGAAACGCATAAGTTTCAGATGCAGTTCAACGTTGTGACTTCAACTTTGCACATTGAACTAATGAAATGAAAAAGTCTGTCTAGAGGTACATAACACTCTCATCGATATGAAATAGCAAAGCATGTAAAGTCATTGAATTATCAAAGGAAAGTATTTGAGTTACAAGTCTGCGTTGACGAGAGTGGAATTATTTCATTGGTATGAAGCAGTGAACATTACATTAGAACATTAGGACTGTCCATGAGTATTGTAAAGAAAGGTTAGAATCAAACGTGTAAGTTTGCTTTTCATGTGCATTGCAAATTGAGAGAATCAAAACGTGTCTCATTCCAAACGAGCGAGTTAGGTGAGTGTAGACGATGAATTCATAAAGTGCTATTTCATCTAAAGGTTTCACACACACTCGGTCTTGCAAGTTGAAATGATAACATCAAATGTGAAACGTGTCTCATTCCTAAACTAATCGTGCGTTGCTTGTAAGTTGATAATAGAATCAACATTGAAACCTGCATCAAGTGACTTTCTTGTGTCTTTCTGTGTGAATGCAGACGTTGTGAAAATGACACACTGATTGAAACTTAACAATGCTTGCAATATTCAACATGCTGCCATTCAAAAGCAGCAAAAACGTTTATCATAAAACCTATCAGTGAAACATATGTCATGGTCTTATCTTCCGACCTCATGTACACGCAAAGGTTCACGAGTAGAGACAGCGCTATCGCCTGTTTGTCGCGCTGCCCCCTCAGCAGATAGAGTGTGCCAAGAACACAAATATGAATGACAGCGCAGCCGGTTGGCGACCGTCTGTCGCATTAAACACATTGCCTCCTCAGCAGATAGAATGTTTCAAGAACACAAAGATGAATGATAACTCTCTCTCTGACACTCGTCTGTTGCATTGCCCCCTATGCACATTGAATTTTCTATCTCATCTGTCCAACGAACAAGGATGTAGGAACTTATCGTCAAATCCCTCATCTCAGGCCCTCCCACCTTGCTGATTCCCACACAGCTCATTGATATCGCACTGGAGATATCATCGTGGGCGACTGAAAGGATTCTCAAGTTGACAATTCGTTACTGAGCACTCCCACCGTTCCGCGCGCGCAAGTAACCATTTGTTGCTAAAGCATGGACACTGTTGATTTGTTCAAGGCTTCAATGCCTTGCTAGCCAGTTACAAAAATGTTGGAGAAACATAAGGGAGACGTTCTCACTCATTCATCAAATACAAGTCGTTTGATGCAATGTCGTTTGATATAGCTTTCTTTGATATGAGCCGAACCCTTGAGCTCCGCTGTGGATGCAGAGTGAAGATGGGAAAGTTTTTCTCCTGGCTACTTTGCAGGCAGAGAAAGGCGAAGCAATTCGCTGCCCCATCCACCTCATTCCACATGAGCTTGTGGAAAACCCTTTGTTCAGGGATATGGCGCTAGGGTATCTGGCGTTGCTGAGAACTCAGCGTCCGGAATATTTCGAGTAATCGAAGTATTTCATCGGTCCTTCCGAGGGCCCGGTCACCAATTCGTTGGAGGCCACCATATTAACAAAGACTGTGCCACACACAAACACTAGATTCAAGGATCTCTATCTTTCTTAGAAAATGAAGAACCTCTTATTAAATTCATCTGATGAGAAAGCACCTTCATGACAAGTCTTAAACGTGTACGTTGTCCAACACAAATCTTTAAAGTCCTAACTGCCATGAAATCATCATGTTTAAAGTTTTAAGGCGCATATGATAAGTAGCAATGATCTATTGCAGTTAAATGGTGTAAAACATAAACGTGTATAGAGAGATGATGAATCTTAGACGTGAAGTCATGAGATTTATTTCTTCACTACCCGTCAAATGGAAATAGTAATGGTGTTAGTTACATTCGAAGAATCATTAGAGCAAAATGTTCTATAGTAATGCAGGCAATGACAGTCATGTATGGCTGTACTGTTTCAAATAGCTGTTGTGTTTAGCTGAATTAGCTGAAGTTTCTCATATAAACGGTATCGCATCGTTTCCACGTTCGTTCATGTCAAGCAGAATGTGTCTTAAAGACTTATACATACGCGTCCTCATAAACGCTGTGACTGACTTCATGTTGAAAAATAAGTGTGAGAGTATTGCAGTTAGAAACAATGTTCCCATAGTTCAAGCTTTCAGATGTATAGTTGTGACAGTGAACAAGAAAGTCAGTAAGAGGAGTGATAGCAAAACGTCTTCACAAATGCAGACAAGTGAAAACTCTACTAAATGACTGCATGCACGGATTTCATCATCCATCATCTAAGTGAATTTAGTTCAAGCGAGTTACATGAATGTTAAAAGTCCTACGCTGACAGAGACATAAGTTTACTAAATTATACAGCAAAACTTCTAAATCAGTAAATCATGTCCCTGTGTTGAGATTTAGGGATTAAACGTTTTAAAAGTGTAAGTTGATTAGATAAATCAGTAAGTCCATAGCACAGTCAACCCAATGACAAGACTTAGCGTTTTATATGATCCATATTAGCAATATGCTTTTGAATAATTTCCATAATTTTCCATAATTGCTGCTTTTGAATGGCAGCATGTTGAATATTGCAAGCATTGTTAAGTTTCAATCAGTGTGTCATTTTCACAACGTCTGCATTCACACAGAAAGACACAAGAAAGTCACTTGATGCAGGTTTCAATGTTGATTCTATTATCAACTTACAAGCAACGCACGATTAGTTTAGGAATGAGACACGTTTCACATTTGATGTTATCATTTCAACTTGCAAGACCGAGTGTGTGTGAAACCTTTAGATGAAATAGCACTTTATGAATTCATCGTCTACACTCACCTAACTCGCTCGTTTGGAATGAGACACGTTTTGATTCTCTCAATTTGCAATGCACATGAAAAGCAAACTTACACGTTTGATTCTAACCTTTCTTTACAATACTCATGGACAGTCCTAATGTTCTAATGTAATGTTCACTGCTTCATACCAATGAAATAATTCCACTCTCGTCAACGCAGACTTGTAACTCAAATACTTTCCTTTGATAATTCAATGACTTTACATGCTTTGCTATTTCATATCGATGAGAGTGTTATGTACCTCTAGACAGACTTTTTCATTTCATTAGTTCAATGTGCAAAGTTGAAGTCACAACGTTGAACTGCATCTGAAACTTATGCGTTTCTACAGTACTTTATATCAACTTTAAACGCGACTGCAATCATCAACCTATGAAAGTTTTACCAACATAAAGTTGTTGTCACTTGTCATGTAGTTTTACACCACGGAGTCTAGAGCTTCATGTTTACGAATTTCATTTGAACGTCAGAAATTTAAGTTAGAATCTATCATTCATATTTATCTAGCTAAGCTGATGGCAGACGTTCACGATACACAGTTCTCCTTTACAAGTTTCCCGTAAAACATATGCAACACTTTTGTGAGGTACTCACACAATCTAGCAGGTTGATTTTTATCTCACACGTGTTTTTAGTGTTTTCTAACTCATATGCATTCGACTCTTTTAAGAAACGTCACATGTTGTTATGTGTATACTTGTATGCTGTCGATACAGACTCCAAAAACGTTTAACACTATCTGTCTTTATTTACAAAACAGTCTACACATTAATTCAATTTGATAGAGGCAAACAACACATTTAGAAAAGCTGGTACGCTAACGATATTGACTGCAGAAACATTTCATAAAACTTTTTTCAACGTTCGATAAGTTTCTACTTTCACAACATCATGTCAATGTTTTTAACTTCTTACAAAACTTATTTCAATGTTTGTGTTTAGACTTTTGAACTAACATGTGCTTCACGTATTCTACACTAACGGTTAACATGTGTGATATAAAACCCTAAATCCCTAAATACAAACGGTAGATGACCCTACCCTTGGATCATGGACTTAAGGACTTGTGCTATGACCAACGTGATTAAATGTCATGGAACTTATTGCTAAGCCTAGATTCTCTTACGCACTCAACGTTTGTGAGAAGACTTTACCTGGTTTTATAAAACATTCAACACTGTAGTACTTACCATAAGACCTTTTAACACTGTGAAACAATCTACACAGTGCAGTAAAACTTTCTAGTTCCGTGGTGAACACTGTTTTCATGTAACATTCTAAACTCCCAGTCTCACTGAAGTAGAAGACTGCTTTTAGTAAACCTGATTTTCTGTTGTGAGTACACAAGTTAGTTACTGCTTACTTTCAATTTGATGCAAACATCTTTCCCATACTTCACTGATCCTACCTAACATTTATAAAACGTGATGAGCATTTATTCTAGTTGATTCACTGTTGTGTCTATCTGATTCAACAAGTAAAACGTATTCGCTTCTACATTGCTTTGTATCCACTTTTAATCATGTAGCTAATACTGCAGAGTTTCATACCTCATGATTATCATTGATCATCTACCTTGGAAGAATAACTTCATCATTCATGTCTAATGCTAGCACTTTAGAAGCCTTTGCGCTCTGTGTTGACTTCAACACTTAGTGGGTTTTAGTTCTAGAACTCTTGTACATTGATAAATTTTGAGTTTCATGTGATCGTCTTTCACTTGCATCTTTCATTTCAATGATTAGCAAAACTGAACGTCTCATCTAGTTGACATAGGATTGAGTTGTTGATGATTGCTTTCGTCTTTGTGTTTGACGTGAAACTTGATGACTAACGTTTAACTTACACACTCTTACCGCTACGACTTTCATTACTTTGAAACTATGTTGTCATGAAATATAAGGTCATACTCCATTCAACACTTATTCCTATCCATCTCACTTTTTATATCCAACATGTTAAACTTAGACTTGGGTTTTTTCATGACACATTCAAGTCGTCAAAAACTTGCATGCGTTGTCTAATATTCAATTTATTCTGTACATCTAACATGATTCGCTTTACTTCACATCCAAAGTTGATGTATACCTAACAGATGTATTCACTCTGACTTTGCACTTCACCGTTTGTGAAAAGACTGTCACATAAAACATTTTACACACTGCAGTCCGGGTCTCAACTAAGGATAAAAACTTTCTAATGCTGTTGTGAGTTCAGTCAGTCATAAAACTTCAATGATCAAACTTTACTTTCACAAACGTGTGTCATGGTAAAAACTATTTGACTACACTAAACTTTGCTTTTGCAAAACATGATACACTTTCCAACTACACTCACGAATAGAACTTCGATGATCAAACTTTACTTTCACAAACGTGTGTCACATAAAACTGTGTCATAAAACTATTTGACTACACTAAATATTGCTTTTGCAAAACATGGTGAACTTTCTGACTACGTTCACAAGAGCTTGTTCACTAGCGAAGAGAGGAATGAGCTTTTGGTTGCGTGTGGCGCATGAATGTCCCTTCCAATTCATTCCATTTCATTTACTCGGTCAGAGGGAGTCTCACAGCGTTGGTGGAGAATCTTAAAGAAAACCTACGGGAGATGGCTAGAGCACTCATGACCGAGCGATTGAAAAGAGTCCGTTGAGATCGGTGTCACATGCCCAACATAAGCGACAGCTCAGCGGTTTCGGTCTAAAGTATGACACCGTCCCTTGCCCTCCTTCCATCTGTGGCAGTGCTCGCCGTCCAAAAGGAACGCCTCACCGTAGGAAGTATTATATCGAAGGTCTCCACTTCACGTTGAGATTGCTTGATAGCCAGACATGAAACGTGCTTGATAGCAAGCCATGATTCACAAGCGTTTTGCAATGGAGATGTTTAGTAGCCAACCATGACGAGATAGCTAAGACTCAACCGATTGGCGTTCAAAGTGCTACGTTGAGAACTGTGTCAAATGCCCAACATGAGTTGCCCCAGAGGTTTCGGTGTAAAACATGACACACTCCCTTGCCACACTTATCACTACGGCATCATCCACCGTCCCGAAGGAACACCCTGTCATTAGAATATTACAGCGAAACTCTCCGTACCATGCATCCGACACTTGCGAAAGGCAAATGTGGAACGTAAAGCAACATCTCTTCTTTATAGTGGATGTTTGATGAATTATGAATAGGCGAGAACGCTCGTCCAATGAGAAGACTGGCTCAGACATCATTACAAATCCTTTAGTTGAATTCAGCAGGGTCGAAAACCCCAGAAAACCTCCAAAAATAACGAATTTAAATTTTTCAACTTTTTTTGCACTACTGATGAAATTTTATAAGTAATCGACGACTTGACCTGAATCATGACCTCTCGAACCTTTTTTGAATCAAGTCAAAAGGACTTGTAGAAGCAAAGTTACAAGCCTTTAAAGTTTTGGAGTCTTTTATGGCCTGGAGACTAAGGCCATCTCCTGGCTAACCTTTAAGTCTGACGCCTTAGCTGATATCAGCAATGAAATTTTCTAATGAAATTTGGAATTTCCGATGCTATCATCGGAACTCCGGAGTTCATCTACCCCAACCAAGTCGGGAGGAGAACTGATTCCCACAAGTAGAGACTCCACTTATATAGTTTGTGGCGATCAGCTGATGACGTAATCTCTATCTTCCAAAACTTTAAACACTTCTATCTCCGGTTCTAGTGCTCCGATTGACTTCAAAGTTCGACAGTCACGTTTTCTCGCTCTCACCTTTCATTTAAGCTATCCATCGACTCTCTACGATTACCAGAAGCCGAGTTGAAAGACTGTGTTGTTTATTCAAACTATCCAAAATCTTGGAAAATGCACAAAAATTCGATTTCGAACAAGCTCTCATTTGGAAACGAATCCTTCCACACATCTGAAAAGGTAGGATCCCAGAGAACAAAGTGTGGTGTTTCCACTAAAAGAAACCGGAGCTCTTCATTCACTTTCATTCCTGAGAGAGTCGTCACCAAAGTAGGCCACAATTTAGCATTTTCACGAAAAAGTCCTAAGTTCACCATTTGGAGATTTTCAAAAATTCAACATTTTGATCTCACACCTAAACCAAGGAAGACTTGGACAAGCGATGCTTTTCAATGCATTTGGCTCACTCTTAGCTTCCACATGAGCTATGGCACGACTTTCTACGATCACTCCCACCCAAGTTGGAAGTCTGACAGGAGGGGGGGGAGGTAGCGAAAACTTTTTGTCTCCGATTCACTTGAAACTCACCCTCTAAATGCATAATTGCACGTAGAGTCCGAATCTGGCCTCCGTTTGTCCATCCAAGCCCTCCTTCATGCCGATATAGGACCTTTCTCATCCCAAAACATCCAAAACCTACACTTTCCTAACTCTGTCGTTTTTCAGAGATTCCTGCCATTTTCAATCCATTTTCCACTCTAAAACCAGGAAAACTTGGACATATGATGCCTTTCACTGCATTTTTCTTACTCTTGGCTTTCAAACGAGCTATCGCACGAGTAGTCTGTACCATTACTACAAGACAAGATCGAAGTCTCGTCCAGAGGGTGGGAGGTCAGAACTTTTTGTCACCGATTCCCCTGGAAATCACCTCCCTAACCCAAAATTTCACGTAGAGTCTCACTCTTACCTTTCCAACGAGCTATCGCACGACATTCTACCATTCCTACAAGGCAAGATCGAAGTTTCGTTTCAGAGGGGGGGTCAGCACTTTTTCTCTCTGATTGAGCTGGAAATCACCATACCGATGCAGAATTGCACGTAGAATCCGAATCTGCCCTCCGCTTTTTCCATCCGAGGCTTCGTTCGCTCGCTAGAGACATTTTCGTAAAAATTCTATCTCTGTCGTTTTTTCGGTGATGGTCAAAAATCTTAAGGTCATTCTCACACCTCAACGAAAAAACTTTTGGACACGCCATTTCATCCACTGAATTTGTCTCACTCTTAGCTTTCCAACGAGCTATCGCACGACATTCTACCATTCCTACAAGCCAAGATCGAAGTTTCGTTTCAGAGGGGAGGTCAGAACTTTTTCTCTCTGATTGAGCTGGAAATCACCTCCGTAGCCTAAAATTTCACGTAGAATCCGAATCTGCCCTCCGTTTGTCCATCCGAGCCCTCCTTCTGCCCGAAATAGAACCTTTCTCACATGAAAACGTCTAAAACCCACCTTTTTCTAACTCTGTCGTTTTTCAGAGATTCCTACCCCTGCTGGAGAGTTCCTCCTTCCTTCCTTCCTTCCGGATGGGGCGGGGGGAGGGAACGGTTTCCTCCTCTCGGACCCATCCTTCCATCACATCCTTGGCCACTTCCCTCCAAAGGGGGGTCTGAGTCAGCATGATGACTCATCGTTGCTCATTTTGTCCTTCCTTTTGCCATGGGATCACTACTGCTAATACAGCAAATGTATCTCAATTTTTAACTGTAGCTCTTTTGAGCCTTCCTGAATGAACGGAATGGACCAAAAGACTATAATTTTATCTATCCTCTTTTTCAGATTGCATGCATTTCGAACACCCTGTTAAACTTTCTTTTTGATACCAATAGTCAGGTCGTCCGTAAAGCCGTTCAATTTGAATATGTTACGAATACGAGGAGCAGCCTTTTCATTCAAATGACTCTTTGAGCAAATTCTTAAGTCTCTTTAAAACAAAGAGCGAATGACTGCGGTTTTGTAACTGATTGGTGCATATGTACCAGAGGAAGTATAGACTGCCATGTTTTGTGTCTTTTAAATGAAAGTCAATTTCAAAATTGCTATTTTTGAGAGTGAGTTTGGTACCAAGGAAAGTAAGAGACTTTTCTACACTTTCTTCACAAGTGAACTGAATGTTTTGTTCCAATTCAATTATAAAGTTTAAGAAGCCTTTTAGCCTCTTGGTCACTATGAAAGATCAAAAAACAGTTATCGACATAGCGACGAGAGTGGATTCGAAATTCGCCTTCGTACTGTCTAAAATTGCTCCTAATTATATCGAGGCAAAAGCAGCCATTGCGGGCCCCAAGGGAGACTCCATGGCCATCCCTTCAAATTGATAGTACAGATTATTATTAACCTTTTCACTACGGCAAGAAAATAGATATCATTGCAGTTCAAAACGGAGGGCATACCAGGTATGCTCAATGACTGATTTTCAATAGAATACGGACGGCATACCGTGTATGCCCGAAACTATGTGACTGTATAATACGACAATGGCATACGGTCCATGCCATGTCATGAATACTAATATACCAAATGTACTAAATATAACTATTTTGATGAACATTTAAAACATTTGAAGACTGTACGATGACATAAAAGCCTCCTGAATTGATACAAACGTCTTCTTCTTTTCAGCACACACAATTGAAGATCTGTGCTTCATATTGTTTGTTACTTCAACTAGTTACTTCCAGCATCGTGAAATGCTGTAAAATCTTCAGACAAAACTGTGTGTCTGACTAAGTTAGGTATTAATGGCATATTATGTATTCAGCGAAGACCAACATTTGAAAGATGCGAGCAGACTGCAAAATCGAGTGAAATTTGGAATCCTGAAAAATCTATCAATATTGTTTAACTATCTGTGGTAATGCATGAAAATTGTCCGATTTCTTTATTCAGTCCTACATGAAGCTGCTTCCAAATTCTAACATGTAGAAATAGGGAAGTTTACAGCTTTGAATGATTTATAGTCTTATAGTCGAAGACTATGAATTCCATGCAAAATCAGCGAGGAATAGCAATCAAAATCAATACTATCATTCCACTCAAATTTTTAAGTTGTGCCTCTACTTCATAAGCACATAGCAATAAAAAGATAAAAATTGATTTCAAGATGAGTCGACGCGCTGTGAAAACCGCTGCTATCAATAGCCTATTCAACGTGAGCCCAATCAACTCCGACGAAAGTGATGCGAGAACTGATTCGTCATCATACAGCGAAGATGAGAACACCGGCACACTGACGGACACGTTCACAGAGTCTGCTTGAAACAAGGAAAAAGTCTTAAGATGTCGAGATACTAGTTCCCTGGCAACCCAGGTCTGTGTACAACTGGCAATTGTTTTACTTCTTATCACAGTTCATAAATTAGATCCTACACGTACGATGCTGTTTGCTATGGAACACTTTTCATGTTGAAATGTTTAACATTTATAAATAGTATATTGCACGGCTCGTGTAGTATAACACAGTTGTTTTTATTTTTTGAAGCAAGTCTACTAGGAAATGTAGTCCTCGTCCGGATAGCTTTGATTGTAATACATTAAATTGCAGTAAATTGCAAATACATTATGATATGAATTCATGCGAGACACATGTGAGGGAAATCAGACAGTTTGCAGATAACCGGGAAGTCTTCATTATGCTTATACCCAATCGATCGAAATTTAGTATGAGTACCATGCATGCATTTTAAGTACCATGAACCGAGCATTGGTTTGGTTCATCCGCATATTGATATCTAGACCTCCTTAATATGTAGGCTAACAATAAATTGTAAACATGCATCTCTTTGGCAGGTTTGATCACGAAATTTATCATTCATTTAAATCAGGGCATACATGGCACCGGCATGCCATTTCACTATCGTAATATAGACACATAGAATATTCACAATGTCTCGTGTTCAAGGGTGATGAAATATCTACATTTTTCAAATTCTACCGTATCACAACATGATGATAAGTAAGGCATACATGATATGCCCTCCGTAGTGAAAAGGATTATTAAAGCTGAAAAAGAACATTCGTGCATGCAAGCTCCATAAGTGACTTGAAGGCTGTTTCAATTACTGGAAATTCGGTAGAGTCAATCAGTGACGAAATATGGTCGATAGTCTTTCTTACGGGAATGCTAGTAAATAAGTTCTTCACGTCAAAGCTATACATTTTCAAATCACCTTGCGGTAAAGATACATTTTTGAGAGACTCAACAAACTGAAAGTTATCTTTCAGCCTGTACTGGATAGGAATGTATTTTTCAAATGGCTATCAAGCCAATTGGTTAAGCTAGCAGTACAAGTGTTGCGCATACTAAGAATTGGGCGTTTGGGCGGACTCGTCTCACTTTTATGAACTTTAGGAAGTCCATAGAGCTGCGCTGGTTGACAGCTACAAGCTTTCACCAATTTAAAAATGGAATCATCTATCAACTTCTTTGTTTTTAGATTGTGAAGTTTTCGATTAAATATATATCTATATAAATCGAATTATATATTACGAGTATTTTAATATTCGAAACATTCACATTTTAAAAAGATCTCACGCAAAATTATAATGTCAAGTTTATTTTCCTTCAGTCAAAAGTTGCATAATACGTGGAAGCTAGGCTATTAGAAATCTGCTAGCTTGCTTAATTTCAAAGATATTCGCAGAATTCGACAGGTGGTGAAAAACACCCCCAGTGGGGTGAGGGTTAAGCCATAAGTCGCCATTGATTACGGAGGCAGACAGGATAAGCCAGAATTCATCAACCATAAGCCTTAAGCAATAGGCCATCACCCGCTTGAGAATCCTTGAGCGATTATCTTCAATAGAGTCGACGCTGTGATATAACGCATCATCCTGTATATGCTGAAGCTTTACTATACTTTATGCTCCTACAAACTTTTGAAAACATCATATATTTTCATCTTCCTGTTTCTATTATACCTGTCATGAGGAAAAATGTTGTCAAAATGACTTATGGCTTGTAGCTTATTCTGTGTCCCTCCAGTGTTGATCTCTTAGAATCGTAGCGCGGTACAATGGAGCATAAGGGCTGACTCTCAGCTTGACATTGGTATAACAATGATCTGAAGGCTAACAAATGCTCTTCATGAAAATTTGATGAAAGGCTTTACGTAATTGTATTGGAATGGGCACATGAATTTACGAGCTCACTTAACCCATTAAACGCGGCTGTGATTTCTTTTCATACTTCGAATTACATCAATAAACATAACTTGAAAGATCACGAAACATGAATATTTTTACATGTAGAATGGATATGAGCCATTTCGGATCGATTTCGAAGATGGCATGTATATGCCCTCGCGTCCTACCACTCCTAAAAAGTAGTAAATTTTGGATGTGTTAATAAAAAACAAAATTGAAGCACTGAACTTTATAAAACTGCAATAAGAACTATTTGTCTGGTGCGAACATCTTGCATGTGCATTTCAAATTTCATTTTACACGTCCATCATTCGTGGCAACTTCCTTGATGTATTATTGAGCTACATGCAGGCTACATGTAAATCGAATTCAGATTAGAATTAGTTATGGAGAACATGACGGGGATGGGCCGAATTGAATGGTACGAAATTCATTGTATCTGTCAATTTACGGTAGATGTCTGTATGGATAGATTTTGAGTTGCAATCATATATAACTTAGACATCCAGAAAATTCATACTTTTGCGGTCCATATTTTTCGTGAATTTGATCGATGGATGTAAGTTTTGTATAATGTTATAAAATATATAACATTATATTATATATATATATATATGCCACCTCGTTTAATCCTATCAAAGAAGCTTCAACAATCATGGCAATCTGTCAGGTGATCAGAATCGACATCGTCCCTTTCGCTGGACTCATCACAATCGGTCGTCAGATCGGAGTACGTCTGATCGTCGAGTGCGATTCAATGAGAATTTGCCAACAGATCGCTATAGAAATCATTACCATTCATCGAGGATTTCTAGTGAAACTTCTTCCTTCAATCGCAATGGTCGTCGCTCTGTGTCATCATCGAATCCTCCTTCCTTCAGGATCCCTCCTGAATATTTCCAATTGACCAAGAATCACTTTGTGATTTTAAAGTCCGTGCATCATCGAGAAGTTCTCAAACATGGCCTTCCTCCTTCACTGATCAGGAAGAAGGACATCATGTGTGCGAGCGTTAATCCAGCCTTCAAGAGTGATCGCTTCGGGAGCATGGTGAGCGAGATTACTGAACAGTGGTGTTCTTCAATTCTCGAATCTTTACGCTGTCATTATGATGACATAATTTGTGATGCGATTGAGCATATTTCTTCAACTGCAATGCCTGCAAACCTAATTGATCGTTCGATTTCGCTTGTCATCAAATGGGCTCGCTCTCATCTTGGTCGAAAACTTCAGGATCGTGAACTAGATGAAGCTTTGTCCCTGATTATGGAGAATCAACTGCTATCAGTCGATCCTGTTAGTGATGCCTCTATTGGTGAACAATCACGTATGCTTTTTTCGGACACTGTGCGGTCCTCTGCTCCAGAATCTGTCCATGAGACCAGCAACAACTCGACCCAGACCATTGTCAATGCTCCTCTAACTGTTTCATCGTCAACACAGTCATCTGATTCCTTATCTGTGTCTTCGGATGTTGCAACACAAACCGCTGCAGCTATTGATATACATCATCATTCAGAAGGTGCCATCAATTCCGTTCCTGAAGTGAGTGAAGTTGGGGAGTTATCCTCTTCTCAAGCAATAGAGCTTGATACGTATGCACAGTCTACGTCAGGTACATCAGGTAGCTATCATTCATCAATGGTAGCTATCGAATTCATTCAAACTAAAATACCAAGTGTCAGCGTCACTGGTTCTTCGGATGTCGTGCTTTACGGCTCAACTCAAGAAGCTTTAGAGTCCCTGAGTTCCCCGAATTCAATTATAGTTTTTGGTGATGATACCAATCATGGATTTAAACACGACGATCTCACTCTTCTGTCTTCAAGTAAAGGTCGTCTAAGTTTTTACAAGAATGTAACTCAAGGTATTAGAAGCGTACACAAAAACGTCACGCATTTCATTGTTTGTCTGTCATTATTGGACATAAAAAATAAATCCATGACGAATCTGACTGTTTTGCGTACTATTATATATAATGCTAAGCGACTTTTCCCTAATGCCTACATAGGCATTGTACCGTTTTGCGCTCCGTTTGATGCTAATGAAGAAACTAAGTCAAATGCTTCAGAATTCAATCAACTCATTGTTGATCGCAAACCTGCTGGTTGTACAGTCATTCCATATTCAAAAGCAGCAACTGTAGATGACAGAAATTCAGATGTTTTACGAGAGCGCATTTTTCATGCATTGTCGAGTTTTTTGTCGAAAATGTAGCTAGATCTTTTTCCAGCTGTGTTATCCGTTCTTATTCGGCAAATATCAATTTTCTATGTACTGATCCTCATTTTGTAACTAATAATGTAACCGGTTCCCTTTTAAGGAAAACGGGGAAATTTATTCCTACTCCGGCTCATATGAATTGTCATAGAAAGATTTTAGCTGGCGTTGATGATTATTTGCGAAAAATTCAGTGGCGTTTTGTTTTTGCCAATGCGCCCTCTAACAGTAATTGTCGTTTTACTTTTAAGTCTAATCGTTGTCCTCCTCGTGATTTAATTCCGTTTTCTGTTTTGCAAGATTGTAAGAGGATTCGATGTGCAGTAATGTCTATGCTAAAAAACTGCAAAAATTGTTTTGGCAATGACAATTTATCTCGTGATGAAAGAATTGAATTAAATCGTCTCATTGTGTCTGATTCAGTAACTGTAGCACCTGTTGATAAGGGTAATGGTTGGCTGATTGTTCCCGTTAATCATTATGAGGCTGAAGGCTATCGTCAGTTGTGTAATGATGGATTTTATAAACCTTTAGAAAATCCTATGGATGTTCATGTTGGTCGTCGACTACAACATTTACTCAATGTATTAAAGAAAAAAGGTTTTCTGACAAATCGTGAATTTAAAGCGCTGGAGCCACCTAAGGACGGTAGATCTCGTAAATTCTACATGCTACCGAAATTTCATAAAGATGTTTGGCATTATGATTGTATGCCACCTGGTTGACCAATTATTTCTGATGTACATGTAAATAGTGTCACACAAACATGTTCGACTTTGTTGGAGCACTTTCTTAAGCCATTAGCACAGGGTGGCAAAAGCTATGTAAGAGACTCAATGCATGTTATAAGTCTCTTGACCAATGTAAATGTGTCTCATTCTTCTTTTCTTGTGACCTTAGATGTGTCATCTCTGTACACGAATATTCCCACTGAAGAGGGCATAAATGCTGTTAGTAAAGCTTTTTCGAAGAATCCAGATCAAAGGAGGCCTGACTTAACTTTGTTAACGATGCTCCGTTTAATTTTAACAAGTAATAGTTTTGTCTTTAAGGAGGAACTTTTTTTGCAAGTCCAAGGTACGGCCATGGGTGTACCTTTGGACCGTCATATGCAAATATTTTCATGTCTGAGTGGGAAGAAAGTGTGTATAATTGTGAACGCCCACCATCTTTTTGGATTCGTTACATCGACGATATTTTTATGATTTGGGATTGTGATGAATCAAGCCTTAAAAGTTTTCTTCATTTTGTGAATAATATTTCATTGAGTATTAAAGTTGAGTCTTGTTCGAGCAATTGTTCAATTCGTTTTTTGGACCTGGAGTTGTACAAGGCTGGTCAAAGAATTTTGCATCGTATTGGCTTTAAGTCGACAGACAGCCATACTCTATTACCACCTGTGTCATATCATCCCCAACATGTTTTCCGTTCTATTATTTTTGGTCAAATTTTGCGTTTTGCAACTCAGAGTGCCTCCTACCAAGACTTCAAAAATACAAAGGCTGTTGTACAGTCTCAGTGGAGGCGTGAAGGCTATGCCAGAAGCGTAGTACGTCACTGTGTACGTCAAGTTTTTTCGTTGACCCTGCAGTCTCCCGATCAGTGGGAAACAGGTTTTTCTACATGTGCCGAAAGCTGCTCCGTTTGTGATTTTGGCATACCTTCAAAATATGTTGTAAATACTGTAAATAAAAACCCTTTTCAAATTGTACATAGACTTGATTAATCTATCTTCTAATTCTTGGAATTCTTCTAAATTCTTCTAATTAGAAGATAGATTAATCAATCTGAGCTATCCTATGGAACTAATAAAGAATTCGATTCATCGAGCTAAACATCCAGAATGGTGTATGAACGCATTTCCGAACATGACCGAAATAATTACTTTCGTTTTTACATACAACCCTAATAATCCAAGCATATTTCATGAGACTTGTACTTTTAGTGATTTTAAAGTCTTTTGTGGCCCTTGAGCATTGCCAATTCTGAAAGTAAACGGCTGAAAAAAGAAAATTTGTGGATTAAGCGCCTGAGCACTTTGTATCCAAATGGTTTAAATCATGAATTGAATGCGCTTGATAATTCTCACCTTGTATTGCCGTATAGTTCTTGTAGCCAGCGTGTGCTGCGCTATTGTCAGAATGCATTTGATGACGTAAGAACATGTCCCTCGTACACCACAGAGAGAAATCTGCAAAGCTTGTTGTTCAAGAAGTGAACATCTCTCGTTGGCTGACATTTTGCTGTCTTTCAGTTTGTGTCGTGATCACAAGGAGGCCATCTTCATTAACATAAACTCGAAACCTCACGATTCTTCCACGAACAAGATAGATTTTTTTGAAATCAAGTTGGATTTTGTTTATGAAGTCAGATTTCTGTTATATTCAAATCACTTACCGCCTTGAGAAGCCAGACTACTGGCAGAAACATGTCGGCGTGAGTCTAAGATCAGTAGTTTTTTCAATTTTAATATATATATATATATATATCTTTCTTTTGTTTTTTGATTTCATGATCCACTAATTCTGAACGAAACTGTTCAGTGACCTTTTTGTTTTGCAGATTTTTATCATATAACTTAATTTTTGTGTATTTTCGAACCATATATATATGTATATATATATATAAATAAATGAAAAGAAAGACAAGGCCAATAAGTAAGATCATATTATGACAATATTTCGACTGTCTCTTTTACAAGTCTGATGGTAAAAAGAATTCTATCAACACATTAACATACAAAATTTGAAAAGAAATTTATACATCTATGGATTTTCATTGAGCATTACATTCATAGCTGGTGAATTCACTTTGATGTAATATTTCTCTGCTGTCTTTCGTTCATAGCTGTTGGAAAAATTGTGTTGGAGCACTAATATTTTGAGCTTATCAGATGTTAAACAGATGGAGGCGTGCTTACTTTTGAAATGTTTATACACATTGCTTTCTTTCATAGTAAGATGTTGATGTATTCTTCTTCTTATAGTACATTGAGATTCGCCAATATATGATTCATTACAAATGTTGCATTTTATTTGATAAACCGTATTTTTCATTAAGCAGATATTCTCGTTGTTACAATAGCAGTTGTTATGACACGGGAAATTATATGTCGTTCTTAATTGTCTCGTCAACGGTTTGGGTGTTACAAAAGATGGTATGATTTTGGCTACAGTTATTTTTCTCAATTCATCTCGAACTTTTCTAGCTTGAATTTCGTTTATGAATGGAATTCTAAGGAAGATTTTATTTCTATCATTTCGTTGTTGTTTCACCTTAGGTTTCTCAATGTTGACATACTTATCGATCATTGAATCAAGATACCCGTTATTTCAAAATCTGTTTTTGATAAAAGTTATAGCATCCAAAAGATTGATGAAACGTGAACAATTTCGATGAGCTCTAAGATTCTCAGATTTAAGAAGGTTGACTTTTCTAGACAAGGGTACATGGCTGTCCCATGGTAGCATATGACCACTATGCAATGGTTTTGAAAAGAATTTCGTACAAAAGTTAGATTGTTCTAATGTGACAGTTGTATCTAAGAAAGAGATTTGCGAATTATGGGGCTCTTCAAATGTAAAAGTAATATTGTCATTTATGGTATTAACACTTAAAAGAAGTTCATTTAATGGAGAGACGGAAACTACAAATACATCATCAATGTATCTCTTCCAAAATTTAAACTTTCCAGGAAATTTTTCAAAGATGATAGATTCAATATCAAACATATAAATTATAGCAAGAAGCGGGGAAAGGTTGTTGCCCATAGCTAAGCCGGAAACTTGTCTATAGTAACAATCATTAAATAAAATAAGATCAGAAGTAATAGCTAACTCAAGTAATTGTTGAAAATCGTTTGTAGGAAGTGAATGTAATTTTGTTATAGCTTTGTGTTGATTAAAGTACCTACAAATTACAGAGAACATATATATATATATATATATATATATATATATATATATATATATATATATATATATATGTCTCGCACATGTTTATCGGAGACGATACGCTTGATACGATTAGCCAAATTATACGGGATGTTATGGAGAACATGACGGGGATGGGCCGAATTGAATGGTACGAAATTCATTGTATCTGTCAATTTACGGTAGATGTCTGTATGGATAGATTTTGAGTTGCAATCATATATGACTTAGACATCCAGAAAATTCATACTTTTGCGGTCCATATTTTTCGTGAATTTGATCGATGGATGTAAGTTTTGTATAATGTTATAAAATATATAACATTATATAATATATATATATATATATATATATATATATATATATATATGCCACCGCGTTTAATGGGTTAAATAAGTGATCGATAATATCCTGATAATCACTGGATTCATGCTTTTATGTCTTCCACGTTAATTCGATGTTGAGATGAAAGTATCATTGTGTTGCTCGGAGCTTCGTCCGTAGCAATGCACCGAGCTGCATCGTGGCTACAGGAAATCGCAGTCTGAAGAAGCTTACAATTGACTGACACATTGCATAGACGGAAATGAAGTGAACACTTAAGCATAAAGACAACATAGTTCACTCGCCACTTAGGCAGGCTGTTGTGCGGTCGTCTTGCCACGCAGCTCCTGTTTGCGACTTGCTTTCAGCTTTGTTGCTTCTGCTAACTATACTTAACCGCCATCGTGTTAGTTTCTCCGCCTCAACCTCAGGACCCACCTTGTATTATTGATTACGAACCTCAGCACACAACGTTTTGATCGACTCGCTTGGCAGTGTGGAAGTGTGCAATGTGTTTCCCCTGCATCAATCCAACAACTTCTTGTGACCACACGCCTGCAACCTGCTTCTGTGTTTTTGTAATTGCACTCACTGAATTACTTTTGTATTGTGAGTCAAGAAATAAAGATTATTATTATTATTATAGTAAGAGACAGCGATTGACAACCAAGTGTAAAAACTCATGTACACGTCATGAACAAAGAATCGAACAAGTTAAAAGATTATTAAATTGAAGTAGAAGAAAAGCAACATGAGCGAAGGTAGAGGAAAGAAAAGAACGAAATAGGAGGATTAGAAGGAAAATGAACGAATACATAGATTGGAAAGATGAATAAAATATAATAAAAAAGACATAAAATCACAAACAAAGAATTACAAGATGATGCTAGCTGAGAAAAATTCACTCTTTCTGCATACATTAAGATGGACGAGGACATTTTATCGTTACACCCTCGACCAAAAAAGTTCGAATTTTGAACGGCACTTTTTGGTAGCAGAAAAGTTACTAATACTGATGGCGGTGCGTTATGAGCATTCCTGCAGGTGTCTTGTGATGCTGGAGGATGCATCCTTTGTTGATCGCGATCGTCTGGAACTGGTAGTGAGCCACTTAGAAAGATGTTCATTTGCGCGATGCATTCTTGTAGCCACGATGCAGCTCCGTGCATTGTTGCTCTAAATAGAACGGACGAACCGCCGAGCATCATTAATGATATTTTCATTTCATCATCGAGTTAACGTGAAAGGTATAAAAGCATGAATCCATTAATTATCAGAATATTATATCAATGGGCACCGATAAAGAGATGGACAATGTTTAAAGATTCAGTACCTAATGCGACTACCCGCTAGTAGAATATTCCACATAAATTTGAAGCTAAAACGAGCAATTTCCATGCATGCAATCATTTTATTATTGCTATAATTGAGTTCAGACGAATCGGGTGTTGAAATAGTCCCAGTAGTTCTCGGCAAAAAGGATGAACCTCACATTCGGGTGAGTGTCTGAATAAACTAATTTTGTGATGTTGTAGCTCTTATAACTTCTGTCTGACTGCTCACTCAGCGCGATCTCACGTCTCTTGCCATCCTCAAGAAGGAAGCAATGATCGATAGCTTCCTGATTTTCATGATCCAAAAGAACACAGGTTTCATTTTGTTCTTTTACCGCCTTGTATACAATCATCGTATTACGGTCCCTGAATACGTCCCATGCTAATAGAGACTTTACGACAGTCACTTCAAACCAACTCGGTTTCTTAGCGCTGACGGAAAACGAATGTCTCAGTTTCGT
>CAJQUW010014762.1:0-34589 GCA_907163375.1 Prostheceraeus crozeri
AATTACTCAGCAATGTAAAAGATGAATCGAATAATAAAATGAAAAAACTCACTTACTGAAAAAGTTGATACAATAGAAAATCTGAAAATCAATTTAGGAAAAGAAAATAAAGAAAAATTTACAAGAAAACCTAAAAAGAAAATAAATAACAGTTATAGGCTGTTAAAAAACAATTTAGATGTTTCTTAAAATTAAGTTAAATGCACTTAAAACGGCGTTGAAGAGAATCAGGAGAAAATCAAGTTAATAGAAAAGAAATTAAAGTACATCACACGCTGCTTGAACGCAATAATAAAGTGCAACAGTCAATTAATAAAGTTTATCTCGAAGTTGTTGTCCATTCACAAACGTAAATCTAATCGGAGCGTAGCTCCTCGAGGCTTTAGCCGAACTAGATATTTTTCCCAAAAGTGCAAATTTTACATCCTAAAAATTGCCTATAATTTATAAAACACAATCTTAAACATTTTGCATCAAATAATAAAATTGCTATGAACCAACTCAAAACCTGTGTACCATTATGAAGTGTAGAAACCTGTCGGAACACAAAAGTTCCTAGGCACCGCAGTCCGCCAAAAAAGAGGGCTGGCATCTTTTCCTGTATTAGGAAGTATCGTTAACTTAATTAAAAATAATAAAAGATTTGATTACATCTGCTGCAAAAGAGCATCATGCTATAGAATACAGCTATGCATATCAAATCCTGTCAAGTCTCAAAAACGAATTAAAACAACTAGAAGCTATTCGTAAACTAAGGAAATGAATTCTGTAGAACTAAAAAATTTTAAAAAAACTTCAGAGAAACACAAAAACAAATTGCTAACATAGCTTTGGGAAAACCTTGAGGAGCGGAGCATCCGTCCTATATAAACATAATGACAATAAAAATAATAAAAAAAACAATGAAGAAAAAGAGGTAATGGATTAAATAGCAACCTTCGTCTAACCAGCAAAGCTTGTATCGGAGCTGGTCTAAGCAAATTCAAAATTAATTTAGTTAAAAATTTTTTTGTAATTTTTTTTAGTAAATATTCTAAAATTAGTATTTTAGCAAAATATATTTTAGTAAATATTTTTTTAGTAAAATTATTTTGTGAAATGCCTAAAATTGTATATTTTGGTAAAAATTTTTTCTGTCTGTGAGAAAAAACAAAAAGTCAAATATTTTTCTAAAATGTCTTCGCTTATCGAAAAAAAATTTAGATTAAACGATCCACCGTTCGTCCGATTTATAATCAAAAAAAAATGACTATATTAAGAATTGCTATGAACTCCCGGATACTTCCGTAGAGTAAATACTGAGAGATATAATCTTTGAAGTTGATAATCACAGAGTTTATTTAATATCTACCTGATTCACAATTTTAACACTGTGAATATTCTTTATATAGTGATAGCAATTATACAACACCATTACCAAAACCGATAATATGCACTAGAGAATAATTCTTTCCAAGATTATTTACACAAATGCGTTAGGATTTCAAACTCAAAATATAAAACATAAGTTGATTCTCCAGTGTAATAGATACAATGCATAGATTTGTAACCATTTGGTGAAAATAATAAAAAGTATGAAATCGAAGTTTGGTTTCCTGATACTTTAAAAAAGATGGTATAATTGTTGATGATTTAACACACGCTTGGAACAGATGCCGCAGGAATTGCGAAAGATGGTAGAAAATATTGCAAAAACATAAATAAAACAAATAATGATGCATATAAAGAAAGAACTAGAATTAACAAGAAAAGTCAACAACAGTAAATTGGTCATTGTCCCACAATGATATTCGAATATTTAAGATATGAAATAAAATATCATATCAAATTAAAATTTTTAATTTAATAATATCCATCGTAACAGCAAATAATGAATCAATCTTTTTTGGTAAGCACTGGGGAAAAAAAAAAGCCATAGTTGAAAAATTGATAGACTTGAAAAATGGTGGATTAAGCCCATAATAACCCCTAGTTAGGAAGATAGAAACAGCTATTGCAAAAAGAATAAAAACAAACGAAACCAAATTTCCAGTAAATTTTCTAAAAGCGTACTGCTAGTTTTCAGTAAAAACTTTTTTCCGAACAAAAAAGGAATTTAACTGTCCAGGCATTTTACTAAACAGGCGAATACCTCAAGAATTTTATTGCTAACTTTTCAAAGAACATAATTTTTCCAAGTTTTGAATAAGAAAACCCAATATTTTTTTTATTCAATATTAATACTAATTCGAATTTATACAAGTTACATTAAATCAAGAAACACCCGATAACCAATGTGAATTCCATTTAAGAATTTCGAGTGAATACCAATTAATCAATTTATGGAAGGAGATATATGCCATTTATCGAAATCATTTGGTATAGAATTTTTGGAGTTATTTGAACCACCAAATTAACAACTCCTGGAAGATTAGGAAGAACAATTTATTATGCCTGTTTTCGAGTTTTTTCGATTTTAAGTGCACCATCGTGAAGATGATTATCACATACATGGGTTGTGACGTAAACAATTTAATAATTGGAAAAGAAAGTTTTCCAACAACTTCAATTGAATGGCATATGGATTATTTGCTAGAAAAAGGACGTAAATATATCCTATTGAAGTTCTTAATGGGAAGAATGGGGCTAAAGAAATAAATGAATTTTAAATATTTTTTCATAACTAGAATAGATTTAAAAAATTCCTTAACAAAAAAATTTGTTCATAAACTAGAAAATAGATCAAAAATTTTTTTCGTAACTTAAAAAAGTTTTTATTAAAAATGTCACCAACAGCCAAATGTTTAATGATAAAAAAACTGTTTTGAATTAAATTTAACGTAATATATTGTTGACAAAATACCCCTAAAACTAATTACATAATAAGAAAAAAGTATTACATATGTAAACCAATGATAGAAGAAAATATTCAATTACAAGAAAGAAAAAGAAATGGCGGGATACCTCCCATTAATTTCCTCTAAATAATAGGTGGCATAGGCATCCTGCCAGGATGTGTTTGCAGCGGGAACAGCTGGTATTGTCCAAGCAGTAAAAATAAAATAATAAATTCAGAGAAGGCAGCAAATTGAAGAACAACAAAAAACGTCCACCCCCCCCCCAAAACAAGAGTTAAGAGAAAAGTTTGCTAGTGGATGAAGGGGACAATCGGAGATGTCATCCATGGCTTCGCCCGACAGGAAAAGGAATAGTAGATAATTTTATTTATTACGTAGTATTAAAATTAGTTGATGAAGGAAAACGAGTTTTTCTTAAAAATATTCCTACCACAATGTTGATGATCTTAACTTTAATTAATAGAAACTAAAGATGGTTCTCTGAATATATCTAAGTCCCAAGTACGATTTCGTAAAACAATATTTTATTTTATCTTTTAAAATTTTTTTTTTATCTTTTATGTTTATAAAATGAAATCTTAAAAATTGCCGAAAATTTAATAAAAATTTAAAAAATTTCTAATTTTAGAATTTATTTGATATTATCTAATTAAAAACAAAAATTAAAAACTTAAATTGTAAGTAAAAAATTTTATGAATCAGCAGTGGATTTTAACGACGACAAACAAAGTTTTTTTGGCTATGACTACCTACGGTGGTCTGGACATCATACAAAAAACCATTAGAAAGACTTTCCTGGATTTATTTGGAGTAAATATTCGAAAGAAGCTAACAAAACATTCTTCCCTGAGTTCATTTCATATACCTAGTTCCCCAGGGAACTCGATTAGATATAAGACTAGTATGAGAATAATATATCCGAAACCAGGTTGAAGAACCGATTTAAATAGAGAAGTAGATGCCGCCGCAGCTAGCTTACAGTGCGCATAAATTGATTTAGCTTATCGAAATCATGATCTACAGTTCTTTCCTCGACAAGCAGCTGATCAAGAAAGATGATTTCCAAGAATTAGATAGTATTCATAAATCCTTACATTTATAAAAAAAAATTGAAAGAATGTTTTGTTAAGGATAAGCTTTACAAGCTAAAATATTATTCGGCCAGCGGTCCAGGGGTTTTTATATTTAAAATGAAAACGACAGCTAAGCTGTCTGAGAGCAACGCTCGAAACTAATAACTCTGAGAAGCCAAGACGCAACGTCTCGAACCTACGCTCCTGAAATTAAGCATAAGGAATATAGAAGGCCTAAATATTTTATTTGAATAGTAAAAGTAATTTAATAAAGATGTATTATTTGGGAGTATGTGCTGATGCTCTATAAGTCTTTATGCCGAAATGAAAAAAAATGATTATAAATAAGCAAATTGAACCGTTATAGATTTTATAACACGATTAAACGCTTGGGTAAAGCCTTTAAAAAATAAAAGTGGTTATCTATCAGGTTAAATATGCGTTTAGAAGAAATCTTTAAAGAAAAAGTAATAGAAAAGCCAAAAAAATTGTATCTTTTGTTGATATAAAGGAATCGGAATTTTTTAAATTAACAGAAAAGAAACCGTTCAGCCACTATTTGAAACAGAACCGAAAGTCATCGCCAAGGGCCCTCAGTCTTATTCCAACTGAAAATGCAAGGGACGGCCTCTGTTAGTGATAGAAAGATTCAATCGGACGTGTTTAAAAGAAAAATAAAATTATTCAAGAAAATTTAACTGAGCAAAGAAATCAGAAATTGAGTTGTTGAAGATTTGAAGATTATTACCAGGACTTTGTATGTGGAAGAAGAGTTACAATAAATGAAAGTTCATTCTGGTAATTGAAAGAAACGCTCCAAAGAAAATGCTCTAACGGAACCTGCTGATTTGATAAGAAAAAAAAATATTCGGAAGAGAATAATTATTTCGAATAGAGAGTAATCCGAATTTGCAGAAAGAAAACTTAAGCCGAAATTTTTAAATAAAATTGGAGATAGAACGATAGAGCTTAGAATATTTAGAAAATATAAGAATAAATAGTTTTGGAAAAAGGCTTTTGTTGGCTATTGGACCTAAAAGAAATATTTGAAGTTTTGCAAAATAAATCAAGTTATCCGATTACTTATGAAATTAAAGATAAAAGATTTAGATAATGAGGATATCAGAGGCCGTTTTTTTTTATCAAAATGAAATTACAGAGGGAATAACAAGGAGCTTTAACCTTTAAGGGTGCGCTTTAGCTAGCTTCGCTCTTGAGTTAGTAATAGATATTGTTTCTAACTCACTCTAACATAATATCTAGAAATGGTAACTCTCCTTTTTGTAAAATTTGTACAGATAACGTATAAACATAAATGTCCCACAATAGTTAGTGGGCCCCTGGTGTTTGAATTTGAAACGTATTGTGGTAATGTTCCCGTTCCAAGTAATTTCCTTTTTTTTAACTTCATTTATGTAGGGGGGCACAAAACGTTATTATGAATCAAAAATAATAGTTTTCTGGCTGATGATTTTTTAACGCACCTGCTGACCAATGTTACACCTTTTTGCATCAATTTGACGTATGAAGATTTGTTTAATGAAATTTACAGTTTATTGATGGAACTTTGTTCCGGGAACTGAGAAGGGTTTTCCCTGTTGCCCTATTTTTTTAGGAATTGTAATTCGCTTCTCTCATTAGAACAGATTGAGAAATTCTTTATTCCTAATTCGATTAGCGATATTTTCTTTAGGTCGAAATTCGTGTGTTCGTTTGTTGTGTTCCATATAATTTCAAAAAACTCCATTTATGTTGCTCCCATTTTATTAAACCAAAAAAATTTCTTAAGGGACCCCCCTAGGAAGTCAGAAGGGGGTTAGGTAATTGATCTTAAAACTAGTTCTCATAATGAACAGTCTTTCCATACTACTTAGATCAGAAGGGGGTATTGATTTAAAAACTGTTTCTCTAAAGAAGTGATGACTAATACTTCCTTACTACTTAGTCAGAACAAAGGGGGGTTTAAATTGATTTCTAAAAGCTGTTTCTCTAATGATGAGACCTTTTCCTTACTACTATATTCGATTTTTAAATCATTCATTAAATTTAATCTAGATTGTAAAAGTACAATTTGTAAAAGATCGGTTTATTAGTGGATAGTTAGTGGTTTCGCACCCAATTCTCTTTATCATAGTAAGTCCAAAGTCCTCGCTCATCATATGTGAAAAAATTTCATTTTTATTCCAGAATTGATTAAACAATACTCATTTAAATCGAAAATTCGACGTGGTTTGTTTGTTCTGCCGTATATTGTTTAGGAAATCAGTCCGTCAAATGTTTTACTCATTTTACAGGAAATTAAAATGGACTTGTCTTAACAACTAATAGTGTTCCATTTTATTTTTAATGATACTCTCATTAAGCAGGATATTGTTTTGTTTTATTCCTGTTATCGTTAAGAACTCAGACCATAAGCAAAACTATCTGTTACCACATTTTTCTCAAACCGCAAAAAATGATTTGGATTTTAGGGGATTATACGGGTTGTTGAATCATAAACATAGCGTTAATAACATAAAAGCAATCTATTAATTCATTCCCTTGCTTTTTTTTGAGGAAATATTCTGTTGTTATAGCCAAAATCATATCAATACGAATATCGCTAAAGTCACAGCTATCGGTCGAGACCCGACCTGTCGCCAACCAAAACCGCAACTTTTATGGGTTTTGGTCGGTGATCTGGGCTCGCGTTTTTGGTCAGATTGAAAATAATGATTTACAATGCGGTTGTAATTTCCCCATTGTCATTCAAGTAACATTTAATAATACGCCGTCATGTCCATTACCCGTATGTTGACAAGACAAACTTCATACAACCTACATGCCCCATGCCGCTTTGCCTTTAGATCATCACCATTCAATAATTTTCACTTGCTATTTTTATAAACACACACATTCATAAAACGTGACACAATTGCAATCCATTATAGTTTTAAAATTTTTATCATCACAATGCGTTGGAATCTACTGAAGCATCTGTTCGATTAGGAGAGAAAGGCGGGAGAAGAAATTCCCCAGAATGTTAACAAAGGGAAATACATACATCTGCAAAGCACAAAGTAAATATTCTTACACTTGGATATCGAGAAGGAACGTTTTGAATACATCGGAGACTCGCAACAATCAATTATAGGTCATGATTTAAGAAGAGAAAAAATTGGTAATTCCTCAAATTTGAGATTCTTAACATTTTATGAGATTTTCGGTGTCCTGGGAACGGTCGAGTGCCTTTTCAATGGTAAAAAATTGTAATTCTCAAATTTTTGAGATTCTTAGCTCTTTCTTCTGATTTTCGGTTGTCCTGGAAACGGTCCATATGATTTTGAGAAGGGTGAAAATTGTTAATTCTCAAATTTGAGAATTTTGAAAAAATTTGAAAAATTGGGTATTTTTAAAAAACGACACGCCTAAATGTAATGAAATTTAGGGTCTTCATAGACCAGAAAAAATGACCAAAATTCAATGAATTTCGGGGACCATTATAAAAAGTACCATTTTTTGAAAAATCGGTATCTTTTTAAAAAACGAACTAAAATTCATGAATTTAGGTCTTAAAAACCTGAAAAGGACAAAATATCCTCATGAATTTATGTCGTTTTTTTAAAAGATACTATTTTTTGAATTTTTATGGGTCCTGGAACGGTCTAAATTCCATGCAATTTAGGTCTTAAAAACCTGAAATAATGATATAAATTGATAAATTTAGTCGTTTTTAAAGATACTATTTTTTTGAATTTTATGGTGTCCTGGAACGGTCTAAATTCATGAATTTAGGTCTTAAAAACCTGAAATAATGACATAAATTGATAAATTTAGTCGTTTTTAAAGATACTATTTTTTTGAATTTTATGGTGTCCTGGAACGGTCTTTTGCCCATTACTACACTAGACAATTCTAATTTGTTGAGCCGAGTCCATAAATGAAACGTAGCGGTGAATTCCTGCGGCAAAAAACAGCGATGATCGAAAGAATTGGGTGACAGGATAATAAAATTTTATGAAAAGAAAGTAAGAAGAGGAAGATTGTACATATTTCCATCTGATAAATTAGTTGCGTGTATTATGACTTATGAATTCATGATAAAAATAGGCTTTTGCGGAGCGCATTTTCGAAGCATATTTTACAAAGTTTTCAGTTTCAATCAATATCTTGAATTACAAAAATTTCCTCGATTATTCAGTCAGTCACAACATTAAAATATGCATAACAGTAAAAATATCGGTTTGTTTTGCGGTTTTGAATATTTTAAGCTTTAGCAACTTTTCATGATACATGCATACTTTGTCATAGACTTAATTGGGTACTTTCTTCTAACATGTTGACAATTTTCCTAGATACTGATCACATTGATCATTTCACCTTCGAGCGACAATTGATGTCTACAAAAAAGGAATACTACGGTTCATCCAATTGACTACCCCTCTTCCTTAAAAGAGAAGACAAATTCAGACTAAAATAAGAAGTATCAGGTATTCCAAGTCATTTAAACATGTACTACTCGCAAGCCCATCATGTTTCAGCACCTATGTGAAATAGCACACGATTCATTTAATTCACTAATTGTAAATAACACATTATTCACAAAAAATGTTGTCAGTCGCAAACATAATCTGAAATACGATCTTACAACTACATGCAATAATATCGAAAATGAAATGCATCTGCACGTGACGATGATTATGAGTAATGACAATATCTGATGTTTGTTTTGTTCACTAAAACCACTTCTCAAGTCCTATCCGGATTCATTCAACCACGGCAGTGAATTTTTTAATCTAATCGATTTTGAAGAATCATTCACACTTTTGAATAAATTTAAATGATAATCAATAAAAGATGCAAAGCCCAACCGTGGTACTTAGAGCTTGCCCAAAGGCTTGCATGTATGTAGATATCCAAGATAAGTATGCTAAGAGTAAATCAGTTTAAAGCAATGCATTCGAGACACTGTAATGCATTGAATTATCACTTCCGATCAACCAAATTAGTTTTCCTCTCTTTCAGAGGAAATCACTTAGATCAATATCGTCAGCAGTGATTGTTTGAAGCTACTACGGTCGTGAGAGGAACCGATAGCAGCATTTTGAAAAGTATAGAGCGTGAACAAGAAGTTCTACAATATGAGGATGAGCAATTGGCGACGTAATCAATTTAATTTATATGAATTTCTCCAGTTAGAAATAAGCTGATGTGAGATAAAGCATGATTAAAGTTAAAGACCGAATTCAATGAAGCAGCTCAATGAAAAAACTGCATAATTCAGTCATCTATACATCTTTCTCATCATTTAGATCTGAATGTGAATGTCAGAATTATTGATAAAGCAAACACGACCGTTAATATCGCACAACTTCATTATTTATATAAAATACTGTATCATTATCGTTATTTATTGTCTATTTCATGAATAAGATCATCACTACTAAGGTCACAAATATGAACCCACATTAAAAAACATCATATACTGATGTACTTCTGAATTCGTAAGTACATATCAGCATTACTGATATGTAGAACTACCAGTCAGTATTTATCTACTGCAGAACTGGAATGTGTGCATATATATGATCAGAGGCAAATATAAATATCAAAAGCTTTAGCGATTGTATGCTAAAATAGTCAGATGACCCAAATCAAAATCACAGACATTTTTCACTCTCCGTATTTCAGAAGCATCCTTAAAATCCTTGCACGACACTACGCATTGCATGCATTTATTTGCAGATTACTGTTGAGAATTGCGAATGTTTATTATTACCATAACGACTGTATTAACTGACTGATAACTTTTGACACTTTGAACAGTAAAAGACGGAAACGGCTGGCAATAACTTAACTATTTAACGAAATTCATACCTCTACAATCAAAAATATTTCAAGAATGCAACGGTCCGAGCTGAATGCGAATTAACATTTTGTATTTTATTTGTTTCCGAAGACAAGAAGGTTACGTTTAATTTAATCTGTCGTCTGTGTTGCCGGCTATCTAAAGATTTACTGCTTTTCTCCGGTTTCTTTTCTGTGACTAACATTAGTCTCTGTCGGACATAAGTGCAAAACAGATGTTAAGGCATGCCAGACATTACGTGATGCTTAAAATATAGTTGCAAGTATCAAAAAAATTTGATCCAAAAGGCGGAATCTTCATCGTCTCTCGAATGAAATAACATTACAAATATGTTCATAAACAACACCTTACTATCAGATCGTGAGCAATCAACAACCGTTTAGACCGTCTGCTATCGTGAATATATTACAGACATAAGGTTGACGACACTACAAGTGCGCGGCAACCATAGCCAGTGGAATGATGTGTTTAGTCATGCATTGACTTCATTTTAAGTGTCCAAAAGGAGATATTATAGAAGAACAAACTAAAGTACATCGACATAGCTAAATCGCATCATCGAGCTCTCTGTTTAAACTTTACATGTAATGCTTAATTTGCAATTCATGATTTTCCTAAACTGCAGAATATCGACAGATCCAACGCCTCAACAGAGGTTAACTATTTCAACTGCCGGTAAGATCAAACCGAATCAAACGAAGAACAATCGATAAATAAGGATATCCGAAAACGGTTGCCGTAATAGACTGTTAGATTTTGTAACAAATCATTCTTCATTCTAGAAGGGAGCTCTTCGATGTTGCCTTCAGATATCATTACAGTGATTTCAAGGAGTTTGCAGCAATACCCTTCCTTGGATTGATTGCTTGGAGCAATGCAATCAAATCATATGAAAACCAAGACGACTGACAATTATCACTTTGGAGTTGGAAATAGTACTTTGGATAATGCTCTACTCGACACCGATCAGTAATTGGCAAATTACCAAAGGCTATAATTTTCGGAGATCGTCTTTGAGCAATTATAAAGCAAAAATGGCTCAGTCATTATTGCATAATATGAAAATAAGTTATCAATCATCACATTTGCTTTACCTAATGCATCGGTAGAAAATTTGCTATATAAGTATCTTATTTGACATACTGTAGGTATCAATAAAAAATTGTCAAGCATCTGCATTGCACTTAACAACGCCGTCAACAGATCGCTTGGTGAAAATTTAGTGCTATACTTATTTTAATACTTAACTGTGACAATATAGTTTATGCTAAAATCAAATCACGGTACGGTTAAAAAATTTGAAAAATCCAGGAAACGAAAGAATAAAAACTTAAGCAAATACCCTAGGGGAAAGTCGTGTAACGAATAAGATTGTTTAAAGTCCATAGCGTATAAATACAACTTAGTACCTTAGAGATCCATAGAGAACATGGAGAGATCCATACCCCAGTGTAGAGTATGATGCAGAATACTTACAGAAAGGCTAGTCGACTCTATACTTTTAAAGAGAGGAGAGAAGATTACACTTGATTCATGAGTAAAATTAGTAGAAGTTTGTAAATAAATGAAATAACAAACAAATAAAGATTTCTACTTGCCAATTTATTCCCATGTTATGTGTTCAAAGGTTAATATATAATTTAATATTAGTAAGACCAAACTTTTCAAACAGTGTTAGATGCAAATAAAGATTGAATTTCATTTGACAGATTCGTACCACCAAAATTGGAGGAAACATGTCGTCTACCATCAGTTACGATGCAAAGTGTAATGAGATTCCGCATCTTCTTCTTTCTTCTTTCTTCCGCATGTGTCTGGACATCCGATGGCTAATTACACTTCATAGCAAAATGTTGTATCTTAGATCAAATCACACAAGTAAAGTAACATGAACCTTTTCAAATGAAGCTTTTACGTCACTACTCCCCATACTTGGGGCTTGGACGGTGCTGACATAGTCAGACTTATGGAGCGTTGTAGTACTTTTAGTCCGGATGCCCTTCCTGCCGACTCCCAATGACACCTTCAGGGCTCGACCTCTGGACCAAAAGATCGCTAGGCTAAGCACTTAACCACTGTGCCAAAATGTCGAGCCTGTTTTAGTGATGCCCTTCATCATGCCTAAGAGTGGCGATAAAATGAGGTTCTTAGTTGACCATTCAAGGCTCACAACGACTCTGGCGAAAAATCATGCAAACTTCGCCCTTTTCTGCCCGTAGAACCGTCGCATTGAGACCGCTTAAGTCCACGTAAGCGACGCTTTCTATTCCCTACGTCTTTGCCCAAATCTTACGGATTTTCTCGGACCTGATATCAGTCCAAGTATTCTAACCTCGATTCACGCACACAGAAAGATTCCGTCCTGACTTTGTTTTTACCTTTACAATTCTTGTGCATTTCATTTCGTGTCTGTCTTCGATTAGGCCTATATTGTTTGGTGTAGCGCGTGTTCATCAGAGGTTTCCATGTCATGTTTCATGCGCATTTAAGCATCAGGTAACATTCATGTCCACATAAATGGACTGATAAAAAAATGTCAAGTCATTCTGGTGTGTTCGCCAGACAAGAATCGGACGGACGGCCTCGTGAATAACGATGGATGCGTTTAAAAATGTGCTTCGAATTGTAATATAAAAAAAGTATCATACTGAATTAGAAGATATGTATTGGAAAATTTAAAAGGATGTAGTGAATCTTCACGATGATTTCATTAACATGATGTACTTCCCGCAAACAGACTTGTTGATAAAGTTCATTTCCGATAACTGCCCTGGTTTTGCATAGTGTCCACATTCTGTCCATTCCACTTAACACTTGAAGATGGTTGTAGCATCAACCAAAACGTGGTGACTTTGACTTGATCTTTTTCAATTTTTCAATGCATATCTTCTAATTCATTGTGGTACTTTTATTATGCCTCGTGATTGAATTTTGTCTACCAACATCATTTACAAAGAACATAAATGTAGAAATATGCTTCGGTAAACTTGAAAGCAAAATCAATCTAGACCAAAGGTTACGATATGATAAAATTCGCATGACGTCAGTTTCCATAGATGCTTCGATAAAAAAAACTTCGGTGAACTTTGAAGGAAATAAAAAAGTAAGCTTCTCGAAATATTTCGTCCCAACGCAAACCATCGCTCACACTATAAGTTACTAACCCAAACCGTGGGGATTGCCCGAGTATGCGCGCAGTCCCATTCGCAAATTAGCAGCATAGATTCATTCCTTTTGTGGTGCAGATCGGAGAGGCACAATGCTTCCATCCCTACAAGGTGTGTTAAGATACATAGGCTACTTGAAAGGCTCATGATAAAGTGTATAAAATACTAACCCGGCGACACGGCACTTAACATGATATCCGCCAAGCAGCTGACAAGCGTGACCGAACATGTTCACATTAAGTGCTCTAAGAATTTAAGTCCAATGTCGCAAAAAATAGCGATGTAATCGGTTTAATTTGTCAAAAATCAATTGTTTGATACACTTTCAATAATCTGGACAAATACACTTACATATTCAATTTGTTGAATCTTCTATGGGTGTTCCACAAACTACTTTGGATATAAGCAGCATTCTTATGCAAAAAGTCTTAAAAAGCAAAAAAACATGCTTAGAAGCTGGCTCAAGCGCTTCAAGATGCATATTGATTAATCAACAAAATCTTCACGGGTGGATATTTGATGACCTAAATAAAATTCCTTATGTCTTTGAACTTCTACGAATCTGGAATGCCATGTATTCGAAGTCGATCTATTGACTTTATAAGGAGTTAATTCTCAAAAAATTCTCACATACTTCGTCGTGTTTAATATAGCTGTCAGAGAACAAATCGATGGCTGTCTCAAAATTAGAATTTCCCGTCAGAAAACAGAGAGACAGAAGGAGTGCTAGATTGCTAGCATAAACATAGTCTAGGTAATGATTTGGCCTGAGAAAGCAACCATTTCAAGCTTTGCTATATTTAAGATGTGTGGCTGCTGGTCAAATTTAGCTCTCGAAATTTCATATGGGAACATTAGAAGTTTATTGGAAACTGGAAGATTACGCTATCTAATTTCTTTGAATTAAAAATGGCCAGCCTGCCAAATAATGGGCTTATGTTTCCAAGTGAGATTATGTAATTTTAACTCATTAAGTGGGAACATTATTTCATAGATCATCATTTAGAAGCCCTTCCAATTTCCATAATTTTTTTCATAGCAATTGATTACAAAATCTAAACTTTAGCACTCATAATAGTAGCCAGTAATCAGACAAATAGTTCAAAAAGCGGCATTTGAGAAGCCAGTTATAACATCAGAATCGTCTTTTTGTCAAAAATGGCATCTCTCATATAAAACACGCACACGGACAAAAATAAGTCAACTTTGCATGGTATCAGGATGACTGACAATCAATTGACCCCGCATCATGATCATTGCACATTTAAGAAATACCATGGAGCAGCGCAATCTCAAGAAAAAAATTATATTTTAAATGTAAATATAACATTGAGAGCAGCATTTGATTAATATTCGTGGTAAAAGTATAGTAAAACTGTGTGTCTTGACTACTATACAATCATTATAAAATTTGTCTGGCACGGAATAGACAGATGATGGATTCCTCAAATCACTGGTAACAGTACTTATAATTTTTATCTTTATAGGTAAGAAATCTGGTAATAATAAACCTCAAAATAGAGAAATGACTTGCGTGGTAACAGCGAAAGTGATCGCATTAATAACAACATTTTTGAGAGCAGATGAATTTCAGACCAGATATTGAAGCAATATCATACTCATTTTGTAGTTTCCGTGGGACAGAGCCTAAATGCAGGCAAATTTCTTCGCTCTTTTGGTAGTAAGATTGACTAGATCATAAAAGCTTTGGAAGTCATCATCAAATGCGCCTTGACTTAATACTCTGTAGCCCTAACAAAGTCACCACTTGTTTCGTTAAATATTCATCACTGCAATCGCACAGGAATGGCCTACAGTCAGTGCGAGTTGTCTGAATCAACATTTACTTCGATGTAGATAGATGCTAAAATACACGGAGTTTGTTGTAAGAACGCTGCTCTACAGTATTGCAATCAGAGGGAAACTGAATTACTACAACAAGGACGAGCAAATATTGAAGGCAAATGCATCAAACAGCTTACGTGAAACAAAAGAAGTGTATATGAACCACTTTCCACGTATCGTCGACGGTCGAAGAAAGTTGAATATTCAATGTAAAAAATAAACAGAGAAATGCTATCAATCATCAGCAAACACTGCCGTTATCGCTTCGTAGAGATAATCCAAAATTAACATCATAGTATTGTTTAAAAATATTTAATGCTGTTCAAGAAAGATCCACATTTACATGCATAAAATTTACTTTTCATTAAATTTCAAATGCAGCATTCGCACAACTAAAACATTGGTTGCTCTAGTAAATTAGGCATTCACTTAGAAAAAACATTTACTCAAGCAAGCATGCAACACCCTGATTTTCTTTCCCATTAAAACATTGAGAGTGAGAAAAAATCACACATCAAGCGCTGGTGCAGCGATAAGTTAGAAACTAAATTTACATTTCAGTGTCCGAATGAGCAAATCTGTTAGCAAATGTTACACTACCTGACTGTACACTCATCGAGTTCTTCAGAATGCCTGGAAATTTTGTAAATTCATCAACAAGGCAATTTATTCATAGCATCACAGTAGATGACCAAAATAATATAGTCAACATATCGTGACGATAAGTGAGGATGCATCAATTATGTATCTGCTAATGTCCTTAGTGATGGAAGGAGTCAGGCGTTTTGATGGTCAACTTCAATGACTCAGCTATTGATAGATGAAATTAATTTCAGCTAAAATGCATTGACAACATTTTGACAGATTGATCACTACAGGTTTTGGACTTCATCAGCGAAATGTAAAACAACTAACGTGAACTAGTGATTTCAATAGTGACAGCGGATTTCATTAGTGACACAGGGGACTTCAAATGAAGACATCGAGAATTCAATTGATGACATAGATATTTTCATTGAGAAATGGGTCACATCAAGAGTGACATCTGGTAATTCATCAAAGAACACAGTAACAGTAATGAACACAGAAAACAGTAATGACAGCAACATTTGAATTGGTAAATTGACATTCAAATGCAAATTTTTAGCAAATGCCAATTAGGAATCCTACCACTCAATTCAGCATTGTCAATACAGAATTAAACATACAATCTATTTTGAATAAAGTCTATTTTTTTTTGTTTGAAAGGTAGCCACAAGAAAGCGTCTTTGCAGTGCATACAGTATCCCCAGCTGATATCCCAACAATTCATGTGGTTGATTCGGTAACCACTGGCTTATGTGGAAGAGCAGATCTTAATTCGGTGTTGATCTGAACCAAGGTGTATTCGGCATGTTCCTCCACGATCTCCATCATTTTAGCAATCATCTCATTGTCAACTTTCGTGTTTCTTGCTCCACCACGTGGACGAACCACAAGTCCAGTCAGCTGGAATCGCCGAATGATTCCCCAGGCTGTTGTTCTGCCGATACCAAGAAGTGTAGCTGTTTGAACATAGTTATCACCATTTGTGAAGGCCTCAATTATCCGACGCTTGTCTTGTTCTGCAATTCGACTTCTTGACATTGTGGTAGCTCAGCATTCGATAACAATGCATCCATCTGTCTTATATTTCTATTGAAATCCTAATGCCACTCATGAACATGCTTTATTTCGACAAAACATCACAATGTCCGAGTTGAAAGCCTTTTGTCACTCATGAAATCAGATTGTCGATAACCAACGCATTATGTCTCCATTGAAATCAGATTGTCACTGATGATTTCCAGGCAGTCCTTCTTGAATTCCAAAACCTGTAAATTCACATTGGTAGGCTACAATTGCCTCTCAAAATGTACAGGGATATTGTATAAAAATATCGCAATAAATACATCCAAAAATCTAATAGAAGTGAAAATATGTAGTACAAGGATACTATTATATTAGTAGAATTGCTTCTTTTTTTCATAGTTTACATTGCATTACCGAATTTTTATAGTGCCTTACATCTTTTGTATCCAGCCAGGTATATTTCTACAGCATTAGCTGTTAGTAAAAAATGTAGTCAAATACTACTGTATTTGTCGCATTTAAAATTTCCTGAATATTATATATTACGATATTTTCATGCAATAGTTCTATGCACATGAAAGTTAATGCACCCAACCAATGTGAATTCGCGATTGGTCTGTCTGAAGATCGAAATTTGCCGCTAATCAATAACACTTATTGACAACGGCTTTTAATTGATAATTGAATAATGAAAGTCGGACTTTCAAAGTCCACCATCAAAAAATGTTTGACTCTTTTTTTTCACAACTCAATCACGCAGGTAGGTCTCTTTAATGATTCGTGTGAACAAATTTATCTTTACATAAAATGGAATATAATTTCATGAGTCAGAAGAACATTTGACTATTTACCTTTTTTATTGTAAAACAATCAGCCCTGCTGTAATTTTCGGAAATAAAGATAAAGATAAATAAAATTTGTCAAATGCGTTTCAATCAGTTTTGGTAAAATGTGTGAAGATCTATCGAAATTTAGAGGTTACAAGGTGTTACAAGTAGAATGTCAAAGCTTCTCGACTTTTACTTTCGCTTCGTTGAAAATGATGATTTTTACGCATTTGCGTAGTTATTTTCATGAATCCTTTGTGTTGTCACTGCAATACCTAGGATGCGAAAGCGACCAAATTCACATTATTTTCCTGCACGAAATGTCTCCATTTGTATTGTACTACAGTCTGCTCTACATTGGGTGCGTACAAGAAAATAAGCAAGTTTCGAATAGTCGCTTCAGTACCTATATTACCCAAATATGGCAATCAGAGAATATGATTAGACAATATGAAAATGTTCATCTTAAGTTACATTTGATGAAGACAAAATTGAAAATAATCATGCTAAAACTAAAACTAGACAGCTAAATCAAAATTTCTTCTGATGAATCAGTATGAAGACAAAATTGGCATTCTAGACATCAAATTTGGCAGCCTAGCAAGACATCCGTTAATTTACCTTAAATAAATCTTGAAAGAATACAAGCTGCATGCACGTCGGCAAGATATTAATAGCACGCTAAAATATTCGTAAAGCATTATTATCACGTAAATAATCACAAAAGTATCCCATGTTACTTGCACCGCTGCATCGATCTCAATATGCTGTGAAATGACTTCTAAATCAGACAATCAAAAACCACATATTATAATGTCAATGCGCGAGGAATTTGGTGATTAACACAAAAGATGGAGTTATTACAATTAAACTAATCAAATACTTTTCTAGATCGATGAACATCCAAGTTTGTTGAGGTCTATCCCCACTAAGTAGCTGTACAGAATTAGGGATAATTATTACGGCTGTGCCTTTATTACACCCACAGATTGCACCTGTCTGTAGTGTACCGAGTATGATAATCGTCATATCGTCGGTTCAACAAAATCCTTAAAATTACACTGAAGTGCTTGTGAGTTCACTGTGGCGAAAAAGGCGGTGGATTGAGCTAGATTGTTTGCGATCGTTTGCTAAGTCCATAAAATCAGAGAATGACTTATGTGTTATACGTATTACAGCATTATCATTTTTTAAATCAATTATGAAAAAATACTAGAAGAGATCTAACTGAGTTTAGGGATGAGAAGTAGACGTAAAATTAGGACGTGCAGTTGCAAATGACTGTCACTTGCTGTACTCTTATTTCTCAGTGTAATTCTTTATTTACCGTAGTTTCCCTCTATTCAGACACTGTCTATAAGGATTTTAGTTCATAATACAGAAGAATGTCTTACTAGTCAGATAATGCGGTGTATTCTTTAAACTATCAAAACAGAAATTATTAAGATAATTCCTTCATGCATGTACAAACAAAAAATTAAACATGTACCGGTAATATCACTAAAAATACAATATACCCAAAGTGCATTGGAAACCTGACAAGATTCCAGAACAACTTCATCCTTGAATCCAACCATTTTGGTATCTTACTGTTTACTGTATACAGGAATGGTCCGCTCCGATGATCAATTTCTATAATTTTCTCACATCACATAACATTCAATTTCTCACAGTACAAAATAACAAATTCCTCACATCATATGATGACGAATTTCTCCCAACGCCGATAACAATGATAACGTAATAAAACTGTAATTGAAATACTCATGAGTCATACAACAGCACAAGTTTCCTGAATGTCTGTGATTGTCGTAACATTCGTCTTGAAACCAGAGATGATTATTGTGTCCAAATCTTGGACACAGACCCAAGGTGAAATTAAGGCTTGAAGGAGGGAACATTACGCGAAGTATTATATGCAATTCGAGTAATTTGATAATGACTAGCACATAACTTTATTGCAATGGCATGCGAGTATTATGTGCTAGCAGGCCTATTTTTTGATTATTATATAAATCAAATATAAGTTGTTTTCGTGATGAAACAACGCTTCTGTTTATTTACTCGAGTTTATGCTTTCTTGATGATGACAGTAGCTGTTAGGACACGCTGATGCTGGAAAGAGCGCTGAGGTCGAACTTAAATCCATAGCAAAAAGCAAAGAAAAATACCCTAAATAGGGCTGTCTAATGTCTAAATAGTAGGAATTTTTGAGTTATGCTCTGTTCTCAGGTGATATGTTCAAATAAAGCCCGGTGTCCTAATCATAGACCCTCCAATAGAGGAAGCAAGCGGATTTACAGCCTTTGGCAACTTAATATAGGCTGCATGTAGAAGGAAAACTGATACTCAACGCATGTGATCAAAGGAAGAAAATATTTGTGCATTTTGTTGATCATCAACCTTACAACCAAGCACTTTATGATGATTGCAGAGATGTAGATCTAATGCAATGTTTTAATCAGATAGAACTGAAGCCAAAGTTTCTCAATAAGATACATTTCTCACATTTTCTCACTTATCATTTTGTTTCTCACAATTTCTCACCTTTTCTAACATTTCTCACATGCGGACCATCCCTGTGTATAATTAACAATAAACTATTTCATGTTTGCAAATTCAAAAATTGTTATTTACTACTTGGTAGACCAACTATGGTCTAGATACACAAAATGATCGAGAAATCAAGGACACACTAGACGCACAACTTTGACAGGTAAACTTATATGACTTCTATCAATACTGTAAATATGCTAAACGGCCAACATCTCAACCCTTCGTGGCTTCAAGTAACTTCTCAATGATGCAACAAATGCTTCCAAAATCAACATGTTTTGATGCACCCGCCACCAGAACCGGTGCACCGCGCATCAGTCTCATAAATATTTTTACACACTATTAACTTAACTATAATTAAACACTGTTGCCTCGATCAAGCTATAATTTATGATCGATTGTATTCCACTAAAAGACATATTCAAGAACTTTTCTGACTTGATCAATTTCAGGCAGAGCGAAAACCGATAAAATTGATCTACGGTTATCAGCATTATTGCAAACATTAAATAGCTCTGAATTTAAGACATTCACCCTTCCCATGATTACAATGATAAAATAAATTCAGAAATAAGAAGCATTATGCGTTCATACAATTTTAAACTTTGACCAAAATCAATTCACTTTTCTAATGCTATATTTTAGAGAAATGGATGATGTACTATTTAGAAAATATCAAATTCGTTGATGAAATATGAATAACGCTGTTGTTCATAAGCTATAGGCCTACATGTGTATAAAAATTGTTCCAATTGTCGTCATCCATTTTTTATTGGCTCACATGTCAGCACACCTTATGGATATCGAAGAGAACTAACACCATGACGTAAAAGTGAGTCAAATGAGCGTAAGGAAAGTGCAAGGACAACGCGAATTGAGCAGATCTTACCGTGGCTCAGTTGATGGCTCCCCTTCAGCACTGAGATTATAAAAAAAAGCAAAGCAGTTATACGTCAAAGCATGAACAATTATACATTATGCGCAACTTGAGTATATTTATGATCAAATTATTTGCTATGCGAATGGCATAGATATGCACAAATAAATATAGCTTAATCCGACTAATGTCACACCACGTAATACATATCCATCTCAAGTGAATGCCAAGTGGATTTTCGTATGAGCATTTAGAAAAATATCGGACAAATGTCACTTCATTTTGAGACATGAAGGCATAATATTCATCAAATAGGACTTCTTAACACACTACTGGCGTAATGTATGTTGGTGCATCAGCAACAATCAAAATCGTTGGTTTTTGAATGCACATTGCTAATTGAATATTTAGTTGCATCCTCAATTGAAAAATGTGAACAGGCTTCAGTAGCCGCTATTTCATTCGTAAGCAGGAATCATCAGCCGGCCTAGTTCACATCTCCCAACATGGACAACGCTTTATTTAACCATGAAGCCACCGGCGCGCAAATTTCAGATGTATACATGGTTCCATATTTAAATAGGGAGGTTGTGTCGATGTTAGGAGATGTGAGCTAAGCCTGCAGATGATTCCTGATATTGGAAGAAATAGCGGCTACTCAGGCCTTTCCCCTTTTTCAACTAAGGATGAAACCGCTTTTTGTTAAAACCCAATGAGATGAATGAGAATCATTATGCATGCAAAGTGCAGACAAACGGATATATAGCAAAACTTCACCTCACAGGTGATGAAATGTGCAAGTCAGTGAGTGCATTTTTCCGCATAGTAGAAATTCTACTTGTGTCAAGATAAACTTTGTCACATCTAGAAACTTCAGAGATATAGGCTACCTGAAAATGTAGAACTACGAAACGTGCTGTGGACCATCTAATATTGCACCTGCCTATTATCAACAAAAATACTATGTTCCGAGAGGGGTGACATTAACCGAGACCAGTTCTTATATCTATTCAAGCCTGCAAAAGCTGAAATTAAAAATCTTCATTGAAATCATATTTGTCACTACATCGAGCAGTATAGTGAATTGCTTCAGACGGGAGGCTTTTCATAGCTGTGTACAAGTAAAAGCATGCTCTCCCTTTAGATTTTGCAAGAGTTCAAAACAAAATTTACAGGCGCTTTTGTCTGACGTTTCGGGTCCCACCCTTTATCAACAAGGTTTTATCAACCCTATCAACGTCGTTGATAAAGGGTCGGAACCCGAAACGTCCGAGACTAAAACGCCTGTTTTGAACTGCCGCACTTATGTGTGCAAACAACAAAGTCAATAGCCAATCCTTTTTATATTCAACCACTCAAATTAGCTTTCCCTGATGAATGACGCAGTGAAAATCGCATAAAGGCCTACTTCGTAAAGAACGAGTTAACAAGTTAACCCATGTACGACCGACGAAAATTTTTGACCCGAAAAGATTTTAAACTTAAGGTGTTATTGGCACTTGCATCCTTATTCAGGTCATGGATTTGAAACAAACTTCAATTGTCCCTTTTGTTTCTTTTAGCTGATGACTTTTAGCCATGAACGTAGCTTCCACAAAATATTCTATTCATGCGTTATCAAGCTGCTTGAACACCTTCATCGCGCCTGCGGGCGCACATTTTTCCAAGCAGCATGGGCATGAAGGTGTTCGACAGTTACAAGGTGACAAGTATGCCACTATAGTGACGATTGTTTTTCGATTGCCTTTAACTCCAGAAATATTTGCAAAATACATGTACATTATTCTTTTTCATTTACTTGTCATTGTCACGGTCGCACTTTGCCTCTGCTGCGGCCGCATGAGGCCTTACGGCCGCTGGTTGCGCACCCCTGTTCTATAGTGACATCCCGTGGTTGATTGGCAAACTCAATAAGAATTTCACATTAGAGTTGCAATAGCGATCTTGTGCCTGATATGTAAACAACAGGTGTGAAGACCTAACTCGCTGACTCCTCTTTGAATGCTATTTATAGGTTCCACTGTAATTCTATTCGGAGATGATTCGAAGCATCGACAGAGAACGAAGTCTTGATTTGTTGCATGGCATTCATGTAGGCTTGAATGCTGCATAAGCATGGGTTTTTTAAAAAACCAAGTCAACGCATGATCCCATATACTGCCAATAACTATCTATAAAATGTCTTCTGAACAAAATTCGGATTTCGAAACATAACTGTAGCATGATAACTTACCCAAAGAAAAACAAGCTCTCAAAAGTTTTCTTGATCTTTACAAAATCATTTTGCACTTCTCCTGGTAGTTGAAAGCGTTTAAAAATCTGAAGACTTTGAGTTTTTAATGCCAAAATCCAGGCAAGATTCAAGTATCTCAGAAGGTTAAGACGAATTTTTCGAGCTATTTCCTTTTTGTTTGGAGGATTGATGTAGCAATTGAACAAAATCGAAGGTTGAGATAGCCAAGGAATAGTCATACAAACTGACCACCACCATCTCTGGCCAATACATACTGCACTGACAAAGAAACCGAGCATGAAGGATAAGGGTACACTGGATGCTATTCTCTGAACGTGGCCTGACAAATTTCTCAAAATTTACCTTTTCGACAGGATATTTTGACAAAACAAAGTGATAAATGAGATTGATGGCGATGTAAAAGAAGATGAAAATTAACAAGTCGATCCACAACATTTTCCAGATACTGCCAGACCAGCGACAAAGAAGGCGAAGAAAAAATATCCGATCTTTAACGGATACTGTGGAGATGTATTGCGGTGGAGATTTCCTCCTTTCACCGGAGTCCTTTTTACTGCAGCAGCCCATTTTTCACGTGTCCTGAAGTAAAAAAAGATGAATGAGGTGAAGTGATGGACATCAAGATTCGAGATGAGAGCACAAAGAATTTCGAGAATTAGACGAATAATAAGCGTCGCTCAACAATTATTTGATCGGTAAAAGTGGTGGGACTAATTGATTTCGGGCCATTAATTACTTAATTACGGAAAGGGAGACGCTCCCGGGGACCACTGCTTCAGTCACGGTCGAACGAGGTTGATCTGCGGTATTCTCAATACTGTACGTAAGTAATGCCAATCACATAAATAAGTGACACCGAATAAGTGGCAATACCATGAAGGGATTGTTTGATAATTCTGTAGGAATGTTTTCGGACAAAGAGAGCGACAAGGTCAGCGTACTCCACCAAATAGATATGTCTTTTATTAAATCGCATTTACCATTTCTTTGTCGCAAATAATAGATGAGCAGTGTTCGTACTGGCCGATTTCGCATTTTTCGCGCCCCGCCCTGCGATTCGCACCCCCAACTAATTGGTCTAAGATACATGTATGCACGAGCTTAAGGTCAATACATACATTTTTCAAACATACATGTATATGGAATTCATGTAGGCATATTTACGGGTCAATTTCATAGGTCTATGACGATTTACAGCATTTATTAGATACCTTTGATGGAGTAGATGAAAACATAATTGATTAATGGATGGCCCTGCATGGAGCAGACAACCACATGATATTAATGAAATCATATACGAACATATAAGTACGTTATAATGTATTCATTCTAATTCGGTACTATAATATTTCCGCAACGTTGAATCAAATGAGTCCTAAGGAACCCCGGAAAATGCCTTTCCAGTTCCAATTGGCTAGGATTTGGTTGTGTGGGGCCTTAGAAAAATGCCCGAAATCACTACAACCAAATCTGGGCCAAATGGAACCGAACCAAAGACTAAAATCGGGGTGTAGGGCCTGTCATACCTGACATTTTCTCGGTGTAGTCAACGTCTTCGTTAAAATAACGTCGCTACATTCCATCTGGTACTGAAATGTAACATAATAAGCTTCATTAATACACCGTAAGAGTTTATGCCCTATTTTCCCTTGATTTAAATGAAGAAAAGATCAGAAATGAAAGAAGTACACATGTAAGCAGTTTCATTCAATCAGGTACATGATGATCGGGCTGTGTTGAATCAAAATGCTGTCTAAAAGCGCTAGGCACTGATAAAGAAAATATCACTTCAATTTCTTGGAGAGAAATAACTTTCAGTTCTTCATGTGCTTTTCGCTTCAAAGTACTAGTCATGAGCTTCTCAGCTACTGCTCGGTTCCTTCTTCTTCCATCTTCTCCTTCTCATCAAGCAGAGCTTTAAGGTGGTCCTCCTCTTCCTTTAATGACCGTAATGCCTCCTCCTGCATTTTCACGAGGCTTTCTTTCCGTTTCATGATATCGCTGATTCGCTTTTCGTTGTTTTTGAGACCGGACTCTAACTCATTCAGCTTTGAATCATTTTTCTTCTGATTTTCGAAAGTTTTTAAATATATCCTTCTCTGCTGCCTTCTTCTTCCTTGCTGCCTCTTCCTACATCTCGCTCTTCAACCGCAGCTCATATGCTTGTTTGGCTTTGGCAACTTTCTCCAAAAGTGCCTGTGTCACTTCGAAGTTTCGCGATGAGATATTATTCGATGCCATGGCGCTCTTAATAACGACGATCGCATTTATTGTAGTCGCGGCACAGGTCACTTTTTCCGTTTCTTTGTCACTAGATCAGGCAGCAAACTGAACACCCTCTCCACTTCTGCGTTTCCGTGGGGTAATGTCATCGTGACTCGAGCCAGACGACTCAGAGTTGGCATCTTTGAGGACATTTTCTGCCAGTATTCTCCAATGTCCATTGGCTTCTCTGTTGTACCTTGGAGGAGTCGAGCTTCAACTTCAAGAGTAGAAATCTCGTTTTGAGGAACAATTTGGGGAAAGCACTTCGCAAGAGTCTTCGCCCAGTTCTCCAGGTCACATCGTTCAAATGATGTGGGGAAAGAAATTGGCACGATTGAAGCACATCATTTTCAAACGGTAAGTACTTGAGGAGCTTTTCAGTTCCCCTCCTGAAGAATCGCTTCACCCTTTCAAAAATGTAATACGCAGTGATGATAAATAGTCCCTCAATAGAAATGGTAGAATACCAGTGATTGATTACGGTATGTCGTAGTAGGTTTACACACTATTCTATTTTTGATTATTGTTATGTCCATGAGGAAGGCATTTTCTGGAATAAGAAGGAAAATATTCAATTCTATTACTGTCATCAATCTGATACATAGTCGTAGACACATCTAACAGTTCCCAGTGATATATTATAGTCAAGAGTAGTTTTTTTGGGGAGCCGAAAATATAATGGGACAATATGGGAGCGCGAAAATATTTTCGGAATTTTCGCAGGCCCCGCCTTCCATTTTTCGCGCATGGATCGGCGCGCCCGTTTTAATTACGGAATTCGCGCCCCAGTACGAACACTGGATGAGATTAACATGCATCATTGTGTATTGCGCAAAGTTCGACCAATCAACTAATAAATATTCATGACATTTTAATAAAGGGGTCATGTTTTGCTTATCTACCTCTGCTGGGAGGGACGGTAGGCCTACTTTTATGCATTAATTGCAATGCATTTTCCGATAGAAAGCCCTATAATTAAAACCTTGATGGCGAATAAAGTAGGAAAACAATTATTTTTCATTAACTTCATTAAACTTAGAGCTATCTTTACCGAGACATTTCAGTAGGATCAACATACCGTAATTAGGGTGAGACAGCTTAGAAGATATGCATGATGTTTGTACACAAGTATGTAGGCTAAATGCTAATTAAGACATAAATTCCAGAAGTATATCATAGTAAGTTATTGGATTCCCAAACTGGGTCTTAATTATATATTTAGAATGACGCATTTCCTCTAATAAACACTGCGGCGTTTATTTACAATCGCCTACTTTTGAGTGCGACGGTTATTCGAGGGCGGCATTTATCAAAATACACGATTGCTAGATTACTTGCTAGAGTTTTCACAATTGAATAACAAAAAATTCCCAGGCACATGACTTTTGCAGAAAAATACGCTAAAAACTCGTCTGGCATTCCTCTTACTGCATTGCCGATTTATTTACTGCCGACAAGGTGTGCTGGTTCCGTCGCTCAATCAACAGTGTGGGCTAATTTCTTGGAATAACCGGTACAGTGGCTGCATTTGCTGTTTCTTTCCCATCGTCATTTGAAGGCAGTGGCGGGAGCAGATAATCGATTCTGCGCGACAGAGTCAATCCGAGACGATTTCTTAAATGACGACAGAATCGTGCGATTTTTGGCGATATAGACTCCTCAATTTGCTTGATGATGGTAAAAAACAATGTTTCTATTCGACCCATCTTTCATCGCTTGAGACAATGGCAACGCGCAGGGGCTCGTTCCCGAGATCATGTATAGCTAGAAGGAGGTGCCGTGTGAAATCTCTATTGGAGCGCCCCACATAGCATTAAACACGTCTGCATAGGTCAGGAGCACACGATGTTATACGAATCAAGAATGGCCTGTGTTGTTCAGAGGGAAGTCAAACATAGTACGGTCCCCCACCCACCCCCCCCCACCCCCCCAAGTTATATTCAATATCTCCCCATCGTCTGGTGATCTCGCCCATCTCTCCCGCATCTCCGAGTCTCTTTATCTAGGTCATTTCATTGCTATGTAAAAACAGATTACTTCAAAAGAAAAAAAATCAAAAATCAGACGATTGGAGGATTCGTACATGTCTGGTTAGTTAATGGATTTCTCCAAGACATGCGAGTCAATTATTGAACCACTTTTCTAGTTCCGAGATCGAGACAAGTCTTGGTCTGTTTGCTTTCGGATTCCAGTTTTCTTTTTCTGGAGCCAGTTCGAGAGGCGATCATGTTTTTAATTTCGGCTGCGGCCGAATTGTGCTTTTTCAGTTTCGGCTGAGAGGGGGCTCTCTCTGCTCACAATTTGCGCAGGTCGACGCCTGTAGACATTCAGGAATTCCGAATCCTTCTGTGCTGTTTGAAGAATCTTTCACCGACTTTCCTCTTCTCTATTGTTCAGCTTTTTGGAACTGCTACAAGGTGAGTCAGGGAAATCGAATTCTAGGCAATTTCTCTGTCGGAGACTGGTACGTTGCAAAAAAAAATTTCGGATCGAAGATAGATGAATGGATGGGGGTGAGGGGCGGCCGGAGCATCATACGTTTCCATGATTCATTTGGACCTACTGGTGCAATGATTTCCCGGTGGATTCCATCATAGAAAACATTGTGATTCCACCGTCAGGTTTGAGGGAGTGCCAGAGTAAAGCAGGTCCTGAACAAGTCGTAGTTAGCTGGGAGAGTCAATCAAGCTTGCCATCAGCAAACATTTGCTTCCAGTGTAGCCAGAGCTTTTTGTGTTTCATACTCGGGTGCGTAAGGCTAGAGGAGCGATATTCCGGATCAACTGTCTTGATTTTGTTTATTTGGTTGGCGTCTCATAACTGTTTGACAGACAGCAAGAATTCTTCGTTATAATCAGCCGATTCAATGACATGACATTGACGTACAATTTGAGACGAGAGAAAATCTTTTCAGGAGTCACGTATATAGAAGCTCGGTGTACATTCGTGTATTCCCATGTAGGTACACTTAGTCCATTTTCCTACCTGAAAACGGTTAATCGTACGACATAATATCTGATTAAGGACTCTGTAAAATACTCATCTGGTAAAATTATGCAAAATACAGATTTAACAGATTTGTCGTTACAGAAAAAATATTTGGTAAAAAGTACAGACTACGGAAAAGTACAAATCTTAAGACTACTCTTTAAAATACAGACTTGGCAAAAAATAAAGACCAAACAACAGGGTTAGACATTTTTGGATATAAAAATTTTCTTTTAAATCATATTTTGTACCTATTGAAAATTAATTAGTCATTAGCTTGTTTTTTTAACTTTGTTACCTTGACGCACTTTGCTACGTTGAATCAGTAAAGATAATTTTGAATATAAATCAAGTTCATGAAAAGTGTCTGTAGCCATTTCGATCTTAACACCTCTTAAGACAGTATATAGGCGATCGATATCGCGTGTTGTCTCCAAGTCTTGAGGCTGTAATAGTTCAGGTCAGTGAGAATCCTGAGAAAATGTGATTAGTATTTTAACCGCTTCGCCGACACATGCGCGCATAGCTCTGCTACTCGGTTTGTTGACTGACTTGCACATGCAATCAATATCTTTAATCGACGCGTCCTGTGATTTCAGGGTCCCGTAATGACTCATAATTTTTCCATCGTTACAACCTGGTAGAATCATAAGTCCTCTCTGAATAAATCAGTCATACGCTGTTGCCATCGCAATAACAACCCTAATTCAAACTAATTTGATAGATCTACTCCCGAAGACGTAAAATTGTTGAATCCACAGGAAATAGTCCTAATGCATCAGAGGAAGATATCCGATGAGGATTTTGTCACTGACGCCTGCAACAGCCCACATCGTTATCAACGAAACGGTCATTGAAAGGGATTGCACTAGGGATGAAACACCACGTTGATGGTGCCATTACCGAGCCTACTCTCTCAATCCCAAACTTTTCCTACTCTTTACTGAACTTGACTGCTAATCGATGCGAGTATTACACACATTTTGTGAAAAAATTGTCTTGACCGATGATATATAAATACAATTATGTTTATTTCATAAACCAACATCTATGTCGTCTAACAATGCATGCTCGAAGCATTTCCCGCTAGCTCTAGAAAGTGACTTTGTTCTACTGTCCGCGGACCCTTCAAAAACCAGCCCCTTGTCCTGATAACTGTTTCAGAAAACATCATGAGAAAGAGAATTACAAGAAACGGCTCTGAAAATAGATGATTTGTTTTATCACGATAAAAGTTATCTTCCCGTACTATATACAGGGGATTTAGGCATAACGAAGTTTGAAAGCATCTTCGCGTATTAGAGGTTAATTAGTCCTAGTGGTTTAAGCGTTAATGTGATGATTCTTATGCTACATATGCTCGCACTCAAAACTCGTACATTTGATTTCAATGGTCCAGGAAACGCAACTTGGCACCAACTACTTTCTATGCAAGTATTAGCCGATTTTTTATGGCCGCACATCAGCCTACTGGAGTCAATCGTATCCGAACACACATTCGCAGGGAGTAGTTATTGTTGCCGGCAGTCACTAATTCATTCAACATCGCAAACTTACTCGTGCAGATCGCATTCTTTATCAAATAGTCTGCTCAATCATTTCATTCAATCCTGCAAATCTGTTTTACTAGCAGCTGAGTACAAAAACAGAAAAGACTGATGATTCCATCAAATACAGTTTGCGATTTTCTTTAATATAGATTTAAACTCAAGATGCTGTCTAAAAATGGTACTTAGGTTTAGATCCCCTACGACTTTAAATCTGTCTAAAATTCGTAAAAACTAATCAACCGTCACAAAATTTCGGAGACACGTATTTGAGTGCATGTTCTACCCACACGCAAAAGTGTATGCAAATAGACAATGAACTTTTTTGAATTCGAAGACGATAACTTGTAGTATAGCGATATCAGCAGCTTTATCTGACTTCGCCTGACCTCATCGTCAGAGAGCAGATAGCATTAACTAGGTCAACAAAGTCATGTCGCGACAACTTTTGCCGTGATAATGACCCGGCCAGACCACATAATTTCCATTAATATATTTAACTTAACATGAATGTTTACATGTGGGTAGAAAATATACTCAGATACGTGTTTCTGAAATTTTGTGACGGTTATTCATTTTTGCGGATTTTAGACAAATTTGAAAACGTGGGGGGAATAACACACAATCTAACATGTATATACGCTGGCATCAAAAGGTGAGGAACAGCAATTCAGTAACTGTTTGAAGTAGAAATAGAAGCTTAAAAAAAAACAATATGCATTTCAAACACTTCACAGGAAGCAATAGCTTTAAAACTGCAATTTCATGAAAATCCATGGTGAATAGTCTTAATTTACAGAGTCATTATATGTCTAGGGTGACAGATTTTCAAGCATGAAATTTCAAGCCCTAATGAAGTTTAGACCATGTTTTTGGAAAGGTTATGTTGAAATTCTTAATTCACATCACGCGAAACGCGTGATTCAACTAACGAATGGTAAAATCTCGATTGTGAGGACAGACGAGCTAAAAGCTATACTAAACACAAATCTCAAATATCTTGTGATGTGATGTTGTGGTTTTAATCTTCTTTTATTTTATTGTCTATCATAGAATCATTTACGAACACTGACTGTCAAAGATGCCTCACCTTGTGATTATCTAATCAGCAAAAAAACTGCTGTTTCCACATTGAGAGTTTGAAATCGACTCTCATCAATGTTTCAAAATGTCGTATATCTCTCACAGAAATGACTTCGACCGACTATCCAATGCTGATAGACCACAATACATTAATACAATAGAAGATGACGGTTTTGTTTTCGAGTGAGACGATGACCGACGGCTTGATGCGCTGCCAGGGTTTCCACACGACACTATTTCATTTTTGTGCAGGTAAATTTCAACAAATTTGAGCAGCTGCATTAACGCTATGTAAACCAGCCAATTTAAGAATATACATTAAGCAAAATGCACACTCAAATATCTGACATTAGATGAATCTATAAATTAGATATATGTCCTCGTTTCTGGGGCTGTCAATATGGGCAGCATTTAGTCAATAGTGTATTTGAGCATGCTGTTCATGTATTATACAACAACGCAATTATTTCACGATTATTTGCTACTTTGTAAGTGAGATGAAACTAATCAACTCGCATTCAAAAAAGCTGTAATTGAATATAGCAAGTATTTTCAACTGAGTGCCGAGAAAGAACTAAAATGCCGCAAGGTGAAGAAAAAAAATATTGGCAAAATTCAAATGAGAATGTAGCAACATCAAGATTCCGATAGTTACCAATATAACATGTTTTCGGCTTCATAACGTAAATCACCGTCTTAGTATAACATACATAACAACGAGAGTGAAGTTAGCGGAACGACTTTTAACTTTATACTTGAATTTCTCAAGGACGACTGCGACGTTGTGGAAAGTGAGCCCAGATTCATGATCAGGAGGCTGAAATTGATAGAGCATAGAAGTTGATTCGAATAGAATCACGCTGAAATAAAAAATGGTTCCGCTGGCTTCACATACGTAGGCTACATGAGCATGTTGCGATAGTGCCGCTTCTGACTGCATTGTTGTGAAAAATGAAGCATATATTTGTGATCAGCGCAACAAATTGGATCAGGTAGTGACAAGAATATACACTTAGCACAATTGAAAACGCACCACCTGTCAAATCCAGCTAATTCGAAGTAAATCGCTTCGATTGAATATGGAATGAAGGACGCACGCTAATTGACATAGATATCTGCACGACGGCGGTCTGGTGGTGGGATTGCGTAATTGTTCAGACTGAATTACTGAAGCAAGCATTATTATTACCGAATTACTTAGCAAGCATGTGTTCAAATTGAACTTCGATCATGAAGTATAAAATTAACGACTTATTATGGGAAATGACGGTTTTGTGAAAAATCTTAAGATGGTGCGTCAAATGTCTGATGCCGAAAGATGGCGTGCTATTGGCATGCTTGACGCTGGAATGTCCCTTCGGGCAGTCGGACGACATTTCGGTCGTTCGCATACGACGATTGCCCGACTTCTCAAGAAAGCGAGAGCAAATGGTACCGTGGCACATGCTGGCGTTGGTGCAGTTCGTCACACAACTGCCAGAGCTGACCGGCGATTGCTCAGAATGGTGCGAGGCAATCCCACACTCCCCGCAACTCTGCTACGACTGATGTGGGGCGAAAGAAGTCGCAGAGGCAACATCCTGAGCTCGGGCACCATAAGAAATCGGCTTCGAGAGCAAGGACTTCGCTCAAGGAAGATGAGCAAATGCCCCAGATTAACAGCTGCGCATGTGGCACGAAGAGAGCGGTGGGCGATGCAACGAGTTCACTGGAGACTACCACAATGGAGACGTATCATCTTCACTGACGAAAGTCGGTTTCGTCTGTTCCGCAATGATGGCCGGCATCACCCTGACGGGCAAGACCGAGCTGGTAGTGCTCAACACGAACGTGACTGGTGAGCGTTATGCTGAACTGCTGCAAACGCATCTTCTGCCATTTGCGACTCGAACATTTCGGAGACGTGGCCAACTGGATCCTGCAAGATGATAACGCACCTTCGCATCGTGCATACAATGTGACGCAGTTGAAGGAAAACTTAGGGATACGGACTCTTCGCTGGCCATCAAGGTCGCCGGACATGAACCCGATCGAGCACGTGTGGGATTATCTGAAGCGCCAAGTTCAGCAGCGGGACCCGCCTCCGCAAACACTGCGTGAATTACAAGAGACAGTGGTTGCAGTTTGGCAACAAATTCATCAAAATTTTCTGAGACGGCTCGTCCTCAGAATGCCGCGACGAATCAGTGCCTTATTGACTGTTCGCTTATGTTTAATAATTACTTTTCTTAATCACTAAAAGTTTGTCCTTTTCATTTACATGTTATGTTTAATAATTTCTTTTCTTAATCACTAAAAGTTTGTCCTATTCATTTACATTAGCTGTCAATCATGTCATTAGACCCCTGACCGCCGTCGGGCCGTAGCACAGATATCTATGTCGGTTAGAATGCGTCCTCCATTCTTTATCAATCGTGTATAGCGATCAATTTGACGGATTTGACAGGTGGTGCGTTTTCAATTGTGCTAAGTGTAATTGATTTACTGCGCCTATCAGCGAGACCAAGAAATTGGTTCGTTCCGCTGGGGGTAGCTCCGCGAATTTCATTTTCGTGTGGAATGCATCGTCTTACCACCAAGATATCGACAGATCGAAACGCGATAGACAAATAAAGCTGCACACTCTCGATCAATACCTTTGTTCATTGTAAATTTGTTGCTACATACGTGCTGCGCCCACTAAGTCGTGAGCCTTTTGTATAAAATGCAATCAAGTGTGGAAAGAGTGCTTCATGAAAGGTCGAATCCATCCGATTTCTATGGTCTAATCGATGACATTTGACGTAATCAAGTGGTGAATTCCTGTCACTGCCGACATTCAAGTAAAAGGTTGCGATGTTGGTGACTGATTGTAATTCTTTGTCTTGATTTTCATTAATCTAACTTCAATTTTGGAAAGCGTCCAGTATCGTAACGTTATTCGCTTTCTATTCCTACAAGGGAAGACAAACGACATTCGAGCGGAATTGATGGCTGTCTATCAAGAAGAATGTCCCAGCTGGGCGACAATAAAGAGATGGTTCAATGAATTCCAGACCGAAGAACTTCTGTTCTGGACAACGATCAGAAAGGCAGCTGAAATCGACGAAGTAACAGTGACTAATACTGCAATCTTGTTCAACAAGTGCAAAGGAAGAGAAGAAAAAGTCGCGTGTGCGAATTGTTCTTTTTGAAAGACAGCGCTCCAATCCATACCAGTCAACCATCTTCAGCAACTGTGGTCGCGTCTGGACTCAGTGCTCCCACATCCCCCTACAGTCCGGATCTGGCTCCGTCACGTCTGACTTCTTCCTCTTCAGACATCCTAAACAAGCTGTCCGAGAGAAGAAATTTGATCCAAAAGAACTGGAGAATGAAGTAGAACGTTTTTTTGATGAAATATTTCACATTTCTCTAGAAATGCCAAGAGCCTGCCGTTCGTTGAAGTGCATTGTAGCTGAAGGTGGTTACACTAAAAAATGATGTAATTATGTGTCAATAAATTATCATTGGAAAGAACTTTTTCTATGAAAAGGCTCTCGACTTGGCGCACCACGTCTATCGAAGTAGCAACTCCTTCAGCAATCTGAAATGATACTCATGTGAAAAACAGTGTTATGTATCTCGGTCACAAAAGTGGCTAGTCAGTGATTAAAGGAGAATTCTGCATCACACTTTTCTAAAACGTACTTAGCAATAACTTTTTTGCATGGATAGCTTGAGTGAAGATGACAGTATAATAGTGATAAGTGTCGTCGCCAGCTTCTTTGTAAATCGTTCGATGAATCGTAGAAGTTGTGAGTTCGCACTAAAACATCAATGAAATCACGTT
>CAJQUW010014764.1:0-145000 GCA_907163375.1 Prostheceraeus crozeri
TACGTTGAGAGCTGTGTCAAATGCCCAACATGAGACATGAGTTGTCCCAGCGGTTACGGTCTCAAATATGACACATTCCCTTGCCACACTTATCACTACGGCATCGTCCGCCGTCCCGAAGGAACACCATGTCAGTGGAATATTGCAGCAAAACTCTCCGTGTCTTGCTCGCTTTCAGTGAAAAGCCGCTTATAGCATGAGAAACTGGCTCAGACATGAAAACCTGTAGAGTTGGTAAGATGGTGGACAGACTTTTAGCAGCTTGATTCACCAGCGTTTTGCAATGGAGCTGTTTAGAGGCCACCCATGACAAGATAGCTAAGACTCAACCGATTGGCGTTCAAAGTGCTACGTTGAGAGCTGTGTCAAATGCCCAACATGAGACATGAGTTGTCCCAGCGGTACGGTCTCAAATATGACACTTCCCTTGCCACACTTATCACTACGGCATCGTCCGCCGTCCCGAAGGAACACCCTGTCAGTGGAATATTACAGCAAAACTCTCCGTGTCTTGCTCGCTTTCAGTGAAAAGCCGCTTATAGCATGAGAAGACTGGCTCAGACATGAAAAACCTGTAGAGTTGTGGTAAGATGGTTGACAGACTTTAAGCATGCTTGATAGCAAGCCGTAGAGAGCTTGATTCACCAGCGTTTTGCATGGAGATGTTTAGAGGCCACCCATGACAAGATAGCTAAGACTCAACCGATTGGCGTTCAAAGTGCTACGTTGAGCGCATCTGTTTTGTCAAAATGCCCAGCATGAGACATGTGAGTTTGTACTCCCGCGGTTACGGTCTCATAATATGACCACCTTTCCCTTTGCCACACTTATCACTACGGCATCGACCGCCGTCCCGACGGAAAACCCGGTCCGTGGACTATTACAGCAAAACTCTCCGTGTCTTGCGTCGCTTTCAGTTGGAAAAGTCTATCTCCGGTTCTAGTGCTCCGATTGAGCTGGAAATACACCATTTCCATGTAGAATTTGACGCTGAATCCGAATCTGGCCTCCGTTTTCCCATCCGATGCTTCGTTTTTGGCTCTACAGTAGGCAGCCATCGCAAAAATTCTAACTCTGTCGTTTTTCCGAAAAATGGTGAAAATTTTTCTCTCCGATTGACTTGAAACTCACCATACAGACAGAGAATTTCACGCTGATTCCAAATCTGAAATCCGTTTTCCAATCCGATGCTTCGTTTTGAAGCTACAGCCCAAAACGTCCCAAATTCTAACTCTGTCGTTTTTCGCCATGTCCCAAAATCTTAAATGGCGTCTCACATCTAAACGAAGACAGATATGAACAAGCCGTTTGTTTCACTGAATTTGTCTCACTCTTAGCTTTCAAACGAGCTATGGCACGACAAAATCCGTCCACTGGAAGTCAAAATCGAAGCGAGCTCTCCCGAGGGGGGGACGTTAGCGAAAATTTTTCTCTCCGATTGCATTCAAATTCACCATACCGATGCAGAATTTCACGCTGAATCCGAATCTGGCCTCCGTTTTCTCATCCGATGGTTCGTTTTGGCGCTACAGACCAAACCGTCCCAAATTCTAACTCTGTCGTTTTTCGCCAATGTCCCAAAATCTTAAATGGCGTCTTACATCTAAACGAAGACAGATATGAGCAAGCCGATTCTTTCAGTGAATTTGTCTGACTCCCAGCTTTCAAACGAGCTATAGCACGACAAAATCCGTACACTAGAAGCAAAGTTGGAAGATCGGTGCCGGGGGGGGGAGGTCAGAACTTTTTCTCTCCGATTGAGTTGGGAAGAAGTTCCTAGACCCAACTTTGGCCAAAACGTCCGAATTTGCACTCCATTTTCCCATCCGAGGTCTCCTTCCTGTCGAAAAATGTACTTTCTCATCCCAAAACCTCCAACACCTGCCTTTTTCAACTCTGACGGTTTCTTGCCATTTTCCTCCCTAAACCCAAGAAAATGAGTCCAAACTGAGCTTTTCACTGCCTTTTTCTCACTTTTAGCTTTCAAATGAGCTATTGCACGACTTTCTACGATGTCTACAACCAAAGTTGGAAGTTCGGCAGGAGGGGGGGGGAGGTCAGAACTTTTTCTCTCCGATTGAGTTGGGAAGAAGTTCCTAGACCCAACTTTGACGAAAACGTCCGAATTTGCACTCCATTTTCCCATCCGAGGTCTCCTTCCTGTCGAAAAATGGACTTTCTCATCCCAAAACCTCCAACACCTGCCTTTTTCCAACTCTGACGTTTTCTTGCCATTTTCCTCCCTAAACCCAAGAAAATGAGTCCAAACTGAGCTTTTCACTGCCTTTTCTCACTTTTAGCTTTCAAATGAGCTATTGCACGACTTTCTACGATGTCTACAACCAAAGTTGGAAGTTTGGCAGGAGGGGGGGGGAGGTCAGAACTTTTTCTCTCCGATTGAGTTGGGAAGAAGTTCCTAGACCCAAAATTGGTCAAAACGTCCGAATTTGCACTCCATTTTCCGATCCGAGGCCTCCTTCTGCCCGAAAAATGTACTTTCTCATCCCAAAACATCCAACATCCGCCTTTTCCAACTCTGACGTTTTCCTGCCATTTTCCTCCCTCAACCCAAGAAAATGAACCCAAACTGAGCTTTTCACTGCCTTTTTCTCACTTTTAGCTTTCAAATGAGCTATTGCACGACTTTCTACGATGTCTAACACCAAAGTTGGAAGTTTGGCAGGAGGGGGGGGGGGAGGTCTTCAAAACTTTTTCTCTCCAATGTCGCTGGAAACATCCTTCCTAACCCAAAATTTCACGTAGAGTCCGAATTTGCACTCCGTTTTCTCATCCGAGCACTCCTTCATGCCGAATTCCAGCCTTTCTCATCCCAACACCAACATCCACCCTTTCCACACTCTATTCCTCACACATCACCTTCCTTGCCACCCCTTGCTGGAAAACTCCTTCCTTCCTTCCAGAGGGGGGGGAGGGACACGTTTCCTCCTCTCGGACCCATTCCTCCCAACACATCCTTGGCCCTCTCCCTCACACTTCCTTCCAGAGGGGGGGGGCTGAGTCAGCCTGATGACTCAGCATTTCACATTTTGTCCTTGCGTCTGCAATGTGCTTACTACTGTGATCAATAGCCTGATGAAAAGCATGTCATTTCGGATTAGATATACTCATTGACAAAATTTTTTGAAACATTTACTTCTTTAACTTCTTTCATTTTTGACTGGTATCATATGGTACATGTAAAGTAAGTATATAAGGGAAGTATGGAATCAATGGTTGATTTGTGGCGACAGCTATGATAATACTTTTTCGCCAGCTCTTATAAGCAGTTTTATTTGATATCGCAATTGAAAACAGAATAGTATTGAAATATTGAATGGAAGGGACTGAATAGCTATGCCAAAAGTAGTGAAAAATTACATAGTTATCCGTAGACATCTGGAAGACAAAAACATGAGATGAAGATCCATTTCTATGGTTCAAATGCTAGATTTGATTTGACATATAAATTAATTGATTATCAAGGTACTTAATAGACGACTGCAGACCACTCTATACGATTTAAAGAGGGGACTTCTGATTGCATTAATGTACTGTATATGAACGTGTTTACAAACTTTTGCCCACTGAACATCTGAAATCTTTGTATCGAATCTAGAAATACTTCATTTTCTTATTGATAACCAGTTGTACATACATTCATTGATCAGTTTTAGATTTCCATTCATGAATGTATGTTGGAAGCATGATGGACCTTACCTAATTAGTCCTATATACCGTACTATTTTAGTCCTAATTTTTTCATCTGATTATGAAGGCATCCTATGTGAAATTTAATATTTTTTTTATTGACATCCTAACATCTTATTTTCTTCTTAAATCAGATTGTATTTCCCTTGTATTTCCTTCTGTGATCAATAGCAGTATTTGATGATCCGTGTTTAGATAGCAATTTATGAAGAAATAGTCAAATTCTGAAATGTTGTCACTAAATTATTGATGTATCACGTAAATGACTGTTTTTGTTAGTGATGAAAATAATGAAAAATGATGAATGACGCTCCAGCCTAAAGCTGCCGATACTTTGCATTAATTGCATTCGAATATATTGAGCAATTAATACAATAGTTCTTCGGCTTCCGGCAAATCACTGAAAAGTAAAATCATATTCACAACAGAAAAAGGAAAGGAACACGAAACATTCAATTGCAGATGAAAGCATTTGGGACGCAGCTTTGATTTCATCGGTTGGAACATCATAGGATGCATCAATTCACAAAAGGCCTTCAACCGAAATTTGTATTATAAAGCTAGATAGAATAAACCACAAAACGTTTCACTTTTGGTTTGATCACTTGTGCCAATTAAATTTTGAGTGCTGTTCATTCAAGTTTATGTCTAGACGTTGAGAATAATTATCAATTAATTCCACCATACATGTTCATCTGACATCGGTATTAAGCATTTCAAAGTGCAGCATAGACTACTGAATACTGATTGCGTCATACTGCTTCACGATGTTGACAAAAATGCACATATATAGGGCTGATCAAAAGTAACATCCTAATGAAATATTTTCATTATTCCTACTCCAAGAAAGTAATAAACATGAATAGCACTTTTTTATGGCGGAAATTTACTGGGCATTGTTTAGAAATGAAAAGCAGTTGCCATTAGGGAGTTTTACTCAGGGCATCAAACACACACCAGCAGTATAATTCCTCCAAATGAGAGCATTATTCGATTATTATTGCATTAATACATTATCCAATTCAAACTTTCAATTTCTGTGTGTCATGATGGTGAAATACCTTGGAAACCACGGCCAATTCTTGGCGGCGAGGAAAACGTGAAAGAAGTGGCGAAAATTCGATGATTCAAGTTCATGACAAATCATTTTTGGCGACGAAATCTCTCAGAATTTTTATTATTTCTCTGTGAACACCCCACTGTTGCTCCTCTTGCTAATATGTAGGCTATCTTTATTTTAACAAGCTATATTTCACCTTTAAGGCCTACTAATAATTGCTTCAGCATGACCTCGAAAATTTTCGGTGCGAGCAGGTGAGCCCAGCGCACACCCATAAAAAATCATTGTTTTTATGTAGCTAACATCATAAAATAAATGTAGCGTAGTTATTTTGGACATTTTCTATTCATGATGAATATAAATTTCGGTTGAAGAAACAGCTTTTCTAAATTGATCAAAATTTAATTATAGTATTGAAGACTGAATAAGAGATCATGAACATTGACTTGCATCTCGGCAAATTGATTGGCTTGCCTGGGTAATTATCGATGTTTCTATTGGCTGCTGAAGTGAAAGTCGCTGTCATTGAATAAGCTCTAAGTGACAATGAACAATGTAAGACAATCCGATCAGATGTCGAATAGTGATGATGGGATGGCGCAGAATGGTAACGATTGCGCTTTGAATCACCTCTGAATAAGCAGATAAATGAAATGAATGATTCACTGATAAGTGAGAATTGATAGTGAGATGCCGCGCGCGAAGATAAGTGTTCAGGACAAGATCAGACATGTTAGATGCCATCTTAATTTAGAAGATTACCTTCTTTCTCCTCGCCGACCAATTGAATATAAATAGAAAAACGGCTCGGAGTATTGTGCCAAGGGCAATGGCTCAGGAAGATCCGGAGAACATAGTTGAAGGGCGAGCTGGTGGAGCAACTTCAAGAAAGGTGGACGAAGAAATGAAGGAAGCGGCTCGAGATATTCTATCAGGGAACCCGGCAATTTCGATCCGCAATTTGAATTTGCAATTGCGCATTCGCCTTCCTTTGAAGCCATCGATTTCCGATCAACATCTCGGAAGAGTGTGTAAAGACATGTTTTTTACTCTGAAAAAACTTGAAGTTTGTCCTGCTGACAGAAACAGGGAGGATGTGAAGAACCAAAGACTCAGTTACGCTACATGGTTTATGGAAACAGCACTAAACTACGGTCGACGCATCTACATCGAAGAGACCGGGTACAATGTTCACACTCAACGAACCCGAGGGCGTGCACTGATAGGGCATCGAGCAGTTCGTGTAGTCAACGGTCAACGAGGGCAAAATGTTACTTTGCTCATGGCGGTTTCGCCACAGAATGGTGTTGAACAGTATCAATTTCATGTTGGAGGCACGTCAAAATCTGTTTTTACGTCTTTCTTCAACGAGTTGGTTTCTCGAGTTGGATGTGAAAACCAGGCGATCTCATTCTTGATAATGCCACCTGTCACCGAAGTCTTCCTCCAGTGTCAGAAACTCACATTGTGAAATATTTGCCTCCGTATTCACCTTTTTTGACGCCTGTGGAAAATTCTTTTTCTGCATGGAAGTGGAAGGTAAAACATGATCTCGCCGAGCGTCAAGCCTAGTTTTCTGACGCAAACGTGGCCCGTGAAAGAGGCATGAATCTTTGTCAATGGCGACGTCATCTGTTGGTCAGTGTTGGAAAAAGTGCAATCCCAGTGATCACAGCTGAAAAGTGCACGAATTGGGAGCAGCATTGCTTATCCTTCTTTCCTCGCTGCTTCGCGAAGTCTGACATAATTTCGTAGTCCGTTGACATGACACTGATTGTTTAGATTTTTAGCCTAGCATCTGTTTAATTGCAGCACATATGAACTTAATGACATGTCTAATAAAGACTTTTTCTAGTAAACCATCAATGTCTAAGCAAGGATTCGTCGCTTTAATTGTTCTCATTGAACGAGCTGCGTGGGCAATCAGCCAATCAGGTCACAGCTAGTGATTGACGCCTTCTCAGCATTGGATGCAAGTGAATGTTCAAAAGACGCAAGAGGATCTTCAATACTATATTAAGCTTCTGTTAAAGGCGTAAATAAAAATATTGCAACAAAGGTGTCAGACTCATCATAGAAGGTATTCGATTCATCTAACGGCCGATACAGCACAACGAATTGTGATGTAGTAAACTAGATCTGTAAGTCTACCATTTTTTTGGTGTGTTGCAAGTTGTATATATACACCTACGTTAATAATCATTACGATACACATATATAGGCATATGTATAGACATGCATCAACCCTTTGACGCCTAAGCCGTACCTGGTACGTCCTGGTGAAGGGCTCTAAGCCGTACCTGGTACGTCTTTTTTACAAACTCTCTGTCAAAGCAAGATTTCTCGTCAGTTATGCTATACAATCGTTGAAGCGATGGTTAGAGCTCTCTGCCGTGCAAGTTTCCTCATTCCTGATCGACCAATCAGATCATAAAACTCAAACAATGACGCGACAACGTTGCCGCAATCAGGTGTCTTACCGAATGCTAGTTGTAATGCATCGAAGTGACCTTGTGAAGTCTTCTGTTCACTAATCGCCGTGTTCTTCTGTGTGACTCTAAGATAAGAGTTATTTTTTGATCTCATGTCTTCGCCATCTGCATCGAGGCTCACACGCCAGCGCCATCCAGTGAAAAGGTTTGGCATTGACAGTTCGGACTCTGAATTGGATTCGGATGACCTATTAGACGATTCAGATGCCGACCCAATAGTTGATTTATCTGATGGAGGACCCGAATCTGAGAGCTCAGACAATGACATTGATCTTCAGTTTTTGAATACCGCTACTCAACAGAATCCTCCAGCAATCGTCGCATCAGATATTTCGAACTGGAGATTCGCTGATGAAGTCTCAGATACTGATCCACCTTTTAGACAGTTTACTGGACAGAGTGGATGGAGAGATGTGAATACACAAAACTTTTCGCTTGAGGATTATGCTTCGTTGTTCTTACCTGATTCTCTATTCGAACTATTGCGTAAATGGACTAACAGTCGCGCACTTATTGAAAGTGCAAAGCAGTTTTGTGAAAAAGGTGAGAGCTTTACCTTCAAAGAAGTTTCATTGCAAGAAATGAAAACATTTGTGGGCTTGACTTTCCTTACTGGCATTATAAAGAAACCAACAATTCATTCATACTGGTCTTGTGATTATGATGCTCACACCATACTTCGGACAGTGTATGGGAAGGGATCGCTACATTTTCATTCTGAGATTTTTGAGATTTTCTGATCCCTATGCTGTGACTGATGTGAAACGTACGCGAATGGATGGATTTATGGAAAAGTTCCACGAGGTGATATCTTGCTACGAACCACGGCAGGAATTATCCTTAGACGAGTCTCTTCTTCTTTACGAGGGACGTCTGCATTTCAAGCAGTTCGATTCGGATAAAACGCGCCTGATTCGGCATCAAGACATTTCTTCTCTGTGACGTTCAAGGATATGTTGTCTGCGCTTCAATTTACTATGGTGCGCAAAGATCTATTACTGCCAATGGTGAGGCCGGTTGCGAAAGCATGCCTAAAAGTGAATTGATAGTCATCAGTCTGTTGAGTAGGAAAGGTTTACTTGATAAAGGCTACAATGTCTCAATGGATAACTGGTATTGCAGTTTCCGTCTTGCCTCTTACTTGAACAGCAGAAACACTGGAATGCGTGGCACGTAAAAGTCGCGGAGTACCACAGGTACTCAAGGTCGTAGAAATGCAACCTATTTCGTCAACCTTTGTGTGGATGGATGATGTCCTTGTAGTCAAATTTTGCGACAAAAAGATGGTATACTTGATAACGACGATTGATGATGCATCGAAAGTTGATAAACGGCGGGTACTGCCCGGTAACAATGTCATTCAGTACAAAAAGTCAACTGCCATAGACAAATACAACAGAAGTATGGGTGGGATAGATCTGAGTGATCAATGCATGTCATCGTGTGATCCAACGCGCAGGACCCATGTGTGGTTCAAAAAACTAGGAATTCACTTTCTGCAGCGTCTGTTGCTAAATGCGCAAATCTGCTATAAGCGAGAGAAGAACGCAAAAGTATCCTTCGTAAATTTCACTCAGAGTGTTGTTGAGTTCTTGACATGTGCTCCCAATCAACAGGAAAGGGGGTCTAGAAGATCATCTCTGCATGTCATTTCCCAACCTACCCTGATGCATTCACTGGAAAATATACCTGCCAAAGGAGATCGAACGAAGATGCAGAAGAGGTGTCGACAATGTAGCAAAAGGAGAGTGAGAAGTGACTCTAGATACCAATGCAAAGATTGTCCAGGCAAGCAGCGTTTCTGCCTACAGGGGGAATGTTTTGCTCAGTATCATGCATGAAAAATATTGTTTTACATGAAAATCATGATTTGTAATGATGTAATTGTCTTCGAGAAATGTTTATTTTGTGATCTGTAAAGAGTTTTAGCACTTATAAAAAATTGGGTTTTTTTAAATAATTTCAGGAATGCAGACGGCACTTACAAAATGGGTTTAGGCGTCAAAGGGTTAACAATCACTGACTTAAGTCATTGGTGGTCAATGCGTGGCCCGCGGGCCACTTGGTGGCCTGCCGGGACATATTGGGTGGTCCGCTACCGCTTCTCATATCTTAAGTGGCCCGTTGACATTATTTGAATAAGGGATGCAGAGTCGGAGTCCCGGAGTCCTATCATTTTTGCTTTAGTCGCTTGAGTTTGCTTGAGTCGGACTCCGGCTCATAGCTAGACCCGAAATATAATACAAACAAAGGAGGCAATCAACAAAGGTCCTATCAACCCCCCGGAGTCGGAGTCCTATCAAAATTCTAGGACTTCGCTTTCCTGATTTGAATCGATGATGTGAAAATGACTCCCTTTTATCTCGACCTTTGAGGGATGCTTCAAAGGGTCAGGGATCCTCTCTAGAATTTGCAAAACCATTAATTAGTAACTAATTAGCCATATACTTGTGAAAAATAGCCATCACTATGCTGTCGTATATGGCATTCGATGCCCTGTTGAGGTTGCTTCACTACATAATAAACTATGCTTCAATGAACCTGTAAATAGGTTATATGAGGGCCTAAGTAGACCTAAGCTGCGTATGAAGGAATCCAAACGCATGATTTTGACAGACTAGCATTTTGTTCAAAGTTTCTTGCTGAATTTCATTTGTATACTATTACACCAATGTATTTTGTACTCGATTGGCACTAGGACGCGACTACCGTTTGTGGAGCTCGTGCACGTTTTTTGAAAGCCGTTATGCTTGGATGACATGCATGTATGTACACGTAGGTACTCGTATATATATATATATATATAGCATGATTAATTGTAGCGAAATCAATTCTATCTTGCACGGCTTTCAGGCGGATAGTTGCGCTCTATTTGCAAACCCATGTTTTTGGATGAAACAAGGTAATATCAGTCATATCACAAAAAAGTCAAATGGGCGTTTAATTGCACAAAAGAAAAGCTTCCATGATTTGGTATAGGCCTATTCGCTCCTCAATACTCACATGAATTATAGAAGTCATTCATGATTCCTTAACATCAAACAAATTAGTTGCGTACAGTACTTCTGCATACATTTGCATGTAAAATTTTGTTATTTAAGACGACAACTGTATAGACAGGGATACGATGCAGCAGCCGGAATAAATGAAATTTACTACTTGCTATCTTTTGAAATTGGTGGCCCGCAAGCCTTTTCGCGGGCCACTCCTTGTGGCTACCACAATTTGGTTGCCCACCACTGACATAAGTCATAGTGGTTATCAATGAGCAAATAAACAGATTTCTCACCGGCAATGTCTGATTCGCCCTATTTTACCGTATGTCAAAAAATCCTTCATCCGAATTACTAAGCAAAGGAATCAATGCCAATCAATCAGATTAAACAAGTGCATCAATTTGTTCCTTCTGATATACCTACCACGTTTCTCAAACATGTTGATTTCACATAAAATTAAAAACTGTACAATTACTGAAGAATAATGATGATCATCTGGAAATCGCGGACGAGCAGCGACTACAAATTGCCAAGAAGACAGATTCAGTATATCATTACATGCATATGCTAAAAAACTATAAAATTTCCTATAAATTTGATGCTATGAAACTTTGGTAACGTGTACAGTAGATAACTACTTCTAAGAAGCAATTGCTTAATTCTAACGATTAATGCATAAACAAATTATGCGGAATATTGAATCGGATCAGTTGTGCGAAATTGATCTTGTTGCCCAATCATAATTGGCATGGCGGAAATTATTGCACCTTATAGGCTACACTTATCGTCTTTACACATGGTTTCATTATATGCCAAAAATTTGACCGACTTACTGATCCAGTTCATTGTGTCAAACTTTTTTTTACAAGATCGACCATTAGATAGGGTGTTTGTCAACCTTGAGCATCATTATGAACGAGGTTGTGTGGACTATGTACTTAGCCATCACTGAGTTGCCACTTAAAAAATTTATATACTAATGCCAAATGAAATGCATAACGTGGATGGGTGATATCAACTGCATCAGATGTAGTGACTCGTGATCACTGGTGATCACGAGTGATCAGATACTCGTGTTGCAAAAAGTTTGAGTTGAATAAATAAACTATTATCAACATCAACTTACCAGACACCATTTCACGCACAGATCATAGTGATTCAGTGAACAGCAAAATTTAGAACATCGTGCGCCTTGTGAACAGTCACAGTAGCGACTGTCTGTCTGCTTCCTTAGCTAATAAAGCAATCAGACAGCGACTAGGCATGACGTCACAACAGTGAAAGCGTAGAGTGATTTGTGTAGGAACATCTCGCTCAAATATCATGAAGATGGTGGAATTTTCTGCAGCTGGTGCACTCAATGTATGAACACAGAGATCGGTAAAATAAGAGCATGACGGGCTGCTTTAGGACAAGCACAAGAGTCACGTGCGTCAACCAAGTGGAGTTGATCTTCACTGGCAGATGAAACGTTAAAGAACCATCTTAAGCACAAAAATGTTGCTAAAATAGCGATCAAAGATTCCATACTTCCCATTCCAGGAAATATTTGTATTAGATACATCTTCAATATGTAGATAAACAATATCTGAGAACCAAATGACACAATTTCTCCACTGTTTCATCTATAAAGCCATACCATTAAGAAATGACACGTTCAACATCAAGATTGATGTAAAAAATGAATAAAACAGTAAATTTCATGTAGGAATCGCTAGAAAAATGAAGTTGTCACCAAATATTTTAGCCACAGCAACTTCTTGAAATTGATGAATATAAATATCTGAAAATTATCTTGGCGAAAAAAGATGGCGGATTTGTCGCCACTAAAAATACATTAGAGTAATGGGGAGTTTCCACACTTGATATATTTAAACACTTTGGGTACATGATACATATACATGGTGCATGCATGTATGATACCTTGATAATTTAGTCACAATCTCCACCAAGTCGCTAGCACAGAAAAACAAAGCATGTAGCAGATTCAACTTCAATAGCGCGTGTGCCCCCTCTAGCTCCAATGCATTCATTAATCCGAGATGGCATGGATTCACAAAGTTTCTGAATGAAGGATGTTTCAAGGAGAAGCCACTGCTCTGTCAGTCTTTCAGAGAGAATCTTCAGGGACACTGGTGGAAGTGAATAGCGGTCTCTCACTCGCCGCCCAAGCTCGTCCCATACTTGTTCAATGGGTGACAAGTCAGGTGAGCGTGCAGGCCAGTCAAGGGTTTGAATGTTCAATCTCCTAACAGTGGCAATGACAGCCGAGGAGCGATGTGGTCTTGCGTTGTCGTCTTGGAAGACGAGATCCTCCACCCTGACCACTGGGGCAACAACAGGAAGCACAATTTCATTGAGATACCTCTCTCCAGTCAACGTGCCTTTGATAATGACTGCTGTCGTTCGTCCGCCATGCCAAATGCCACCCCACAGCATAACACTTCCACCACCATATCTGTCGTGTTCTTTGATGCAGCATGGGGCAAAGCGTTCACCTGGAAGACGATGCACTGTGACACGACCGTCATTGAAATCCAGAGTGAATCTCGATTGATATAATTGATTGAACTTTCTGGTGAGGTTGCGAAATATTAGTGATCACCTGTGAACCTGCCACTAAGGGCCATATGGCTCTACAGAGCCACTGAACAACAAAGAAAATTTTATTTCTACCTTTATTTCAGTAGTCTGTCGAATTTGTACCTGTCATTGACAAAACTTCATTAAAGTCAGACAATATTTCGGTGGTCCACTTTTTATGATCATATAGATTGTCGGAAGAACAATGACGTCTGAAATCATAGATAGCGGAATGTGGACTAACTGCACATGTTATAAATATGAAGCTCTACACAGAATATCATGATAGACTTATCGAATCGATATCAATGGAAATGGAAACTGATTGTGGCTGAAACAATTGATATTTGGCAAAGAACGCAATGAGATTGCTAAGACAATAAATACTGACCGACTAGAAAATAATGAATAGGAACAATACATTGCGTAGCTGACAGTTGATGATGAAGATTAATCACTTTCATAGACACCAGAGCGGAGAAATTTTTTTTGTCACTTGCTGAAAGTCTAAATCGGAGGTCGGTGACACAACTCGCTTTGCTGCATATCACTTAATCATTTTCAAACTGTCTTTCAGATATGTACAAAACATGATGCATGTATTCTCTAAGACCTGAAACATTATTAATTAACCGTTCCTCCGATTAAATAATAGGATTAATAATACTATTAATGACCTGCTGCTGGGTGTAATGTGTAAATAAAAATATTGAATAACTTCTTTAATAACATAAACTTATTTTGTAAATAACATGATACATGCTCTGTGTCCTCTCCTTTGTATGTGATGAAATCATGATTAACTGTTGACATGTTCATGAATACTGTTATCATCATCTGCACATAACTCAGACCTTTTCAGACTCATTTCAATCACGACGCGATCTATGCAATTCAACGACGACCAAGGTGTTAGTGCTTTCTTTTACCTTTCATTTCATTCATCCATCAAATCATGTCAACTTTCATCTTCTGTCGATAATAGGACTTTGCATTATATGTCATTGCCATAACGTTTGTACCCACAAGATGGGCAATAAACTTTTTGAGTTTTCAGAGAGAGAGAGAGAGAGAGAGAACTATGAACTATGAGTTTTATATCGTAACTGCAATTACAGGATTTACACAATAAAAAGATATTACAAGCAAGAGGAGATATAGCATAAGTTATAAGTAAATTCAACAAATGCTCGAAGGGAAAGGTCACAGAATTAGATTCATCTGCGCGAAAGGTAGTAGGAAAGTACTAATTTAATTCTACTTGGAGAGATAGAATTTAGAATGGTAGCACTCGATTCCCGAATGATTGCTGGAAAGTTAAAGTGATAAAGTGATTGTTTTTTGGCTTTATTTTAGAGAACCCATGTCTTGTAACACGCCCTTTGTTGATTTAAGGTAAGTGTATTGAGGATGTCTGGTATTGTGCAAAATTCTGGAGACCAAGCGTCTGTCTTCATTTTGAAGAATATCAAAAGCGTCATATCTTTGTTTGCAGTAACCCTCACGATGACATTGGTCGAGAAAGTTATTTATCTTATTCATCGGTCGCATGTCGCTCCCGTAAGTGGAAATGCCATAAAGAATCTTGGATATTATTAGCGACTGGAATACAAGATCAGTTTCGCTCTGAGCTTTGTAATTCAACAGCAGATCACGTATGATACATAGTGTTGAGCGGAGCTGCGCAATCAATCTAGTATGTCAAAAATAGCCTCTGGCTTTCTCAGGAATAAAAAAAATTTTTTTGTTTGTTTGTTTTTTATTCCTGAGAAACCCAGAGGCTATTTTTGACATACTATATTATATCCAGGAATGGCCAAACAATTACGTACATTATAGCAATCAATCTCTTGCAATGAATGGTAAATGAGCACTCGTTTTGAAAATAAATGCCAAGAATTTTTACAACTCCAACGCTTTCGAAAGGATTTTCGTCATTTATGCATCTGCACATTGGTCTTCTATTAAGACAGAATCGGATATGCTTGGTTTTGCAGTTATTTATCGGCAGAAAATTAGTCTTAGAACACTGATAAATGTCTTCAATTTCAATGTTTTAGACATACTGTTGGAAGGCAGTTGGTTCATTGAAGCAAGGAATTAAGATAGTACTATCATCCGAATAGTTAACAATATTACATTGATCATGAGCACCTCGACAGTCATCGGTGAATATTGAAAAAATATTCGGGCCTCCAACTGTGCCTTGAGAGCAGCCAGTGTCAATTGAAATTTGGGGATATTGTTTACCGTTGAATAATAGCCATTGAGAACGGTGAATGCTGAAATCAAAGAGCCACTGCTGCAACAGGGTGATTCGATGAAATAATAATATTTTTTAGAAGCACTATGTTGCTCCAATCTGTCAAAAGCCTTCGAAAAATCAACTGTATTAGCATGTACACCATCAATTCGTCTTTAACTATATAATGACATATATATGTATATATCAACAGTTGATTGCTTGGGCCGATAAGCAAATTGATGCGGGTCAACAAGTCTGATTATTTGAGGGACAATAAATTTTTGATGGACAATGCGCTCAAATATTCTAGAAGAGACAGGAGTAATTGATATTCCGCGTATTTCATTCACAGTATTTGCATTTTTAGTTTTAGGGATAGGAATGAGTGTTGCTTGTTTGTAGCATTTCGGGAAATGGGTTTGATTAAGGGATAAATTCCATGCGTAATGATAAAGAATGTACCAGAAATGCAAGAATGTCCCAAAAGTCTCGAAAAACAAATGACGGGATTCCTGTTGGTCCTGGAGAAGTCTTCTTGCATTTGGCGAAAGCATCGACAACTTAACTGAATCGATGCCACTTTAGACATATTACTACTTCTGAAGGCTGCAGGCTGAGGACGATCGTGGGGTTATCCATACAGCTCATCATCGCCAGGTAGTGATGAAAATTTTCCGGAAAATTTTGAATCAAAATTTTCCATGGAAAATATTGGAAAATTTTGGAAAAAATCGGAAAATTTTGGAAAATTTTGAAAGTTCTGATTTTTGTGATAGGCCCTGCTTTGACCACTTCCACAGACGAGGCAGCTACATACCAATAGAATGGGTCTATAAAAACTGGTGATTCTGATCATTATTTTGAATAAAACGATTTTGAAAAATGAAGAAATTTGAATTTTTGTGATATAATTTTTACGTTTTCTATCACAGCCGAGGCATAGACACATCAATAGATTTGTTCTAAAACTCTTGATTTCATCATATCATTTCGATTAAAACAATCGTACTCTTTGCAATCGTAGCAATACGAATCCCGTCCGTGGATTTTTGAGCATTCCTTTGCCACCAGTGGCTTGTGGCATTTTGTTGCCATTTTTAATATTATAACACAGACATCTTTTGGGACAACGTGAATTTTTTCCTTTACAATAGGGGTGTAATTTCATGCATTGTGAAAGATCTGGAGCAGAAATAATGCACTTTATTTGGGAGTTTGTTTATGGCTTGAAAGTTAAGCTTTATTATGCAGCCTTGATTGCAATGATACGAATTCTCCATGTGTTGATGAACATGTGAAGCACAAGCACACAGTCCAACACAGCATTATACATGAGCGACAATATATTGGAAGATATATACTCACTGACATAAATAATGAAAACAACTATCATTGACTTGAATGGAAGTTTGTTTCATTTTTCTCTATGGTTTGAGATGATCTCTCGCTTTCTATGTATTACCATTGAACTCCATATGATAAGGGAAATGATATAGGACCATCAAATTTCAAAATTTGATATTGATCACAGTAACAGTTAGAAGTTGAACAGAATCACCACCTACCGCTAACCAGATTTGACTTATGAAATGGCGCACGATAACTTTACCAGAGGAATGGCAATTGGGATGATGCGTTGTGGGCAAAGTTCTACAACTGTTGCGAAAGAATTGAAAATTTCAAGGGTCGTTGTATGGAGGTGGTGGTGTCGTTGGAAAGCAGAAGGAAATGTGGAAAAGTAGAAAGGATTAGGAAGACCAAGGGTATCATCCAAGCGGACAGACGCACGCTTAGCTTTAGCTGCTAAAAGAAACAGATTTGTGTCCGTCCCGAAGCTAATTGTGTACTGGAAGGTTGTTGGGAACGTTATCTGTAGCGTTCGAACTGCATATCGAAGATTGCGAGAAGCTGGTATACAGTCTCGACGACCCGCTGTGAGAATTCCGCTGAGCCTGGAACATCGAAGGAGACGAGTGACGTGGTGTCAAGGTCATCAGTCGTGGAGTGACAGTCAGTGGGAACGTGTGCTCTGGACTGATGAATCGAGGTTTACTCTCGATTTCAACGATGGTCAGATCCGTGTTCATCGCTTGCCAAGTGAACGATTTGCTCCATGTTGCGTCAAAGAACACGACCGGTACGGCGGCGGTAGTGTCATGGTTTGGGCCGGTATCTGGCACAATGGAAAAACACCAGCAATCGTAGTGAAAGGAACATTGACAGGATAGCGATATGCCGACGAGATCGTGACACCGGTCGTGGTTCCAGCAGTGACATCGAATCAATTGATTTTTCAGGATGACAACGCAAGGCCCCATCGCGCTTCAGTGGTCTCTAACAGGATAGCAAGCAGTGGAATCCCAAACTTGGAATGGCCCTCACGTTCTCCCGACCTCTCCCCCATCGAGCACTGCTGGGATGAACTTGGTCGCAGAGTGAGGGAGAGGTACAACCACCCACCAGTGTCTTTGAAGATGTTGGCCGACAGACTGATCGAGCAGTGGAACCTCTTAGACCTGGCATTCATCCAGCGACTGTGCTCATCCATGCCCTCACGCATCGATGCCTGCTTGGATGCTCGCGATGGTCACACCCGTTTCTAACTTAAGTTGATAAAATCATGAGTATCAAATTAAATGTTTTTGAGTAAAGCATTCGAGTTCTCCTTTTACAAACAACAAACAAACGTACAGTAGAACCAAGTTTAAATCATAAGTATTCATATCAGGACTTGTTTCATTCTTTTTGTCACTGAGTATATATAAAGACTGTAAACTCGTGAGATATTTGGAAACTAAAGATATCTGTGATGAGTAGAAAAATATCTATATGATGGCTTCTCACTTCTGGCGTATTGCCCGATATCTTCGTGGAGGACAAACTACACATCCTCCATTTCTAGCTCAGATGGTTCAGATAAGTAGTAAGCAAGTGACAAACACTCGACCGGCGCCCCCCCCCCTCTGGAACGGCAGAGTGTCGTGGTGTGCCGGCCAGGTTGGTTCACGTTCACGAAATGTTCGCTGACTCCCCCCCCTCTGGAACGACAGAGTGTCGTGGTGGACTTGGGCGACCGCCAGGATTAGTCTTGAGGCTATAGTATGTGATGTTTTTCGTGCAATCTGCTGAATGTTGGGTTGTAAAATGGGCTGTTTCGAGTGGAAGGAGTGATCGGATGAGAAAACGGAGGCCAGATTCGGATTCAGCGTGAAATTCTGCATCCGTATGGTGAATTTGAACGCCATCGGAGAGAAAAATTTTCGCTGACGTCCCCCCCCTCTGGACAGCTCGCTTCGATTTTGGCTTCCAGTGGACGGATTTTGTCGTGCCATAGCTCGTTTGAAAGCTAAGAGTGAGACAAATTCACTGAAAGAATCGGCTTGTTCCTATCTGTCTTCGTTTAGATGTGAGACGCCATTTAATATTTTGGGACATTGGCGAAAAACGACAGAGTTAGAATTTGGGACGTTTTGGGCTGTAGCTTCAAAACGAAGCATCGGATTGGAAAACGGATTTCAGATTTGGAATCAGCGTGAAATTCTCTATCAGCATGGTAAGTTTCAAGTCAATCGGAGAGAAAAAGTTTCGCTGACGTCCCCCCCCCCCCGGCACCAATCTTCCAACTTTGGTTCTAGAGATCGTAGAAAGTCGTGCAATAGCTCGTTTGAAAGCTAAGAGTGAGACAAATTCAGTGAAAGAATCGGCTTGTTCATATCTGTCTTCGTTTCGATGTGAGACGCCATTTAAGATTTTGGGAGATTGACGAAAAACGATAGAGTTAGAATTTCCCAAGAAACAGCTCCAGCAGGCGAATGAAGGCTCGGATTGGTAAACGGAGGCCAGATTTGGAATCAGCTTGATGTTATTATCCAATGAGGATCAAGCATTTCTATATAAATAGCGAGCCTTCCACAGTGAGAATCATTCCATCGTTGAATCATACGAGTGACGGACGCACATTTTCTCTCTCTAGTTCCCTGTTCTATTATCCAACTAAAATGGTAAGTCGCTACTTTCCTCCCTCTCCTCCCTTGAACGTAAACTTAATACAATCTTTTTTCATTTTCAGGCATCTACTCCATCTGCTGCACTAGTAGGACAAAATGGCGGTCAAACGTTACAAGGTTCGCTACGGTCAGATCATCTACAACTGAGGCCAGTGGAAGAAACAACCAAGGTACATAATCCTACACCGCTACAGCGTAAATTTAAACAAGTCTTGCGTTATGACGATCATAGCGTAGTACTCCAAACGGGAATGCTCCCTTCCACGGATGTCAAGATAATGCGCAATCAGTATGGGGACTACATACTGATCCCCGTGAGTCCGTACATTCGCCACCAACTTGATATTATTGAGGAGTATGTGACATTAAATATGGACATTCCTACTCCTCTTGCTCAAGAGTGGAAGGCGAGAGATGACAAGGATACTCCCTATAGAAAGATTTGGGATGGTAATCACATTTGCCTACCGCTATCACATTGGTGTACTTACTATAAGAAGGATGGAGATCAATCAATAGCCATCAGATGTGATGAGCTCGGAGAAGGTACTTGGGATATCCTTTTCAAAGTGAATGGGCTATATTATGGTCGACACAAGGATAATAAAATAGCCTCTCTCTCCATGCATATGGAATCCATCCTATATATTCCAAAACCACCCAACGTGGACGACATAATTGATCAAATCCTTAACAGCAGTGGTACGAAGCGCAAGTCGGAGAAGAATGCTACATCAAAACGCAAATCAAAGAAGGAGAATTACTAGCCCTTTCCTAACTCTACCCTATGACAATTCGCTTATGTGCTTTGAGTGTCGTAGACGTGGTCTTATTAGATACATTTTACTTCTTCGTTGCCATCATATCATTTGTGTATTTTGTCGTGAAAAGCATCGATGTAATTCTTCATTTTGTAATATGTTATAGAACGCTTCCTTAGATGTGTAATTTCCGTTTTAGGCTTCTATCATCATTTTTATGGATTGTGAGGGTGAACCTGTACAGGAGCTCAGTGCTATTGCTATGAACAATTGGACATATCAGATTGTTAGTGTCTATCATCAACATGCCAACTGCGATCCCAATGTTGATCAATGGGCGAGAAAACACATTCATGGACTTAATCTGAAATATTTGCAAGACTATGGCTTTTCTTGTGAGAGTGCTCTTCTTATTGACTTTAAACGATGGTTAGCTGCTTTCAATGTTATACGCATCTTTTGTAATAATCCTGGTAAGGAGAGGAAAGTATTTCCCAATCTAATCATTGATGATATTTTGCTCCCGCCTTGGGATAGTAGAGTGAATCAACATTATCATGAAGTCACGAAACGTTTTAAGGATTTGTGTGTTCCTATTTTGTATGTTCGTTGTAATAGCTACGTTCATAACCAATGCTTCTTTCCTCCTTACCTCAACACTGCCAAAGTCCTGTATGGTTATCATTGCTCGCTGTATGATAGTTACCAGCTGTATCTATTTTATCTCTTTCAAACCATTGATTTATAATGCATGCTTGTTACAATTATTCAATAAATGTTACTATGAGAAGAGTTGTTTTCATGCAATGGATGGGTTAGATAAAGGGCGATCATGTCTTTCCCAAACGACTGCGGAACATTACGTTTTCATAGGCAAAGTTTAAAAGGAGCTGTTCAAGATTATGTGATAAATTTTCATAAAGATGAGACCGACATCGAAGCAGTGGTCGATGATGCTAGCACTCTATTTCTAGAGTTAATGAATACATTCTCTGATAGTATTATCACGGCGCGATTAGTTGCGAAAATTAAGTTTAGTCATTTTGGAAAGGAAGAGGTGGAAACTCGCTCTTTCCATTTTGCTTCTTATTCAATGGAAGTGGTAGATCACCCCCAAGAATTTCTTAAAAGACATATGATAAAAATTGCTGAACGTCTTAACGCATTTAACCATCATGGTAGCAGTCTAGTGATTGAAGCGATTTCAGATATTCACATTCAACTTTCCATAAAGAAAAATTGAAAATGCAGTGGTACTTGATTATAGCACAACTGGTTTTCGAGCTATGTCTGCTCACTCTCGAAGTATATTCCTTCTGTACATGCGTCTATTATTTAGAAAAGGCTAGCAAATTCATATCTTCAAAAAGACTTGCTATACACATCAGTAACGGTGAAACTATGTGTTGCGATGTATGTAAGCGAAAGGATGGAAATGAAAAGCGCATCTTCAAGAGATATAAGCATGCTTTTTGTTAACGCTGTTTCATACGTAATTGCATTCAACTTTGCCAATGTAACCACTGTGATATTGCTCATTTCGAGTGTCACTTATGCCGCAATAGTTAGTACCTATGCAAATGTGGTAAAGATAGGTTTTAGCAAAGACTAACACGGAAAATGGCGAAACGTAAAATGACGAAACGTAAAAGTCAAAAGTTTTCTTCAGCCATTCAAGCTCTTCGACGAATGAAAGCAAATCAGCGATACAATGCTATACGACATGCTAACGATAAATTCATTTGTGAAATTATTTCTCATGCGAGGAAGTTGAGGACGAAGAAATTAGCGCCAAAACAACGAAAGTTACTTAAGTGATATGCTACGAAATTGCGTTTCATCTCCAATCCTAAAGTCGCCCTTCAAAGAAAGAGGAAAACTCTAACACAAAAGGGCGGTTTCCTTTAGCAATACTTCCAATGATAGCTCCTGCCGTGGGCAACCTATTGGGTAATATCTTTGGCTCTAAGCGTTAATTATGCAAATGTTGAGTCTCAAAGTATTAAAATGGATTTCAGACTTCAATCCGATAAAGTTCTGACTGTATCAGGTCCATCTCATGCAGGTAAAACTGTTTTCACGCTGAATTTATTGGATAAAAGAAGGGAGTTGTTTAAGGAACCTATCAATCGAGTGATTTGGTGTTATGGTATTTATCAACCGTCGCTGTTTCAGGAATTGCAAAGACGCAACTTTATTCGACATGAAGGAATTATTCCAGTGGATAAACTTCAGTCTAATGATGTTGTTGTATTGGATGATTTATTAAAAGAAAGTAAGAATTCAAAAGATGTTACAGATATGTTCACTCGCGCAGCACATCATAAAAGGTGCTTTATCATCTATATCACACAAAATTTGTTTCCTGATGGAAAAGAAGCTCGTACACGAAACCTGAATACACACTATTATGCTATTTTCAAGAATCCGCGAGATAAAAGTCAATTTGAAATTTTAGCGCGACAAGTTGCACCCAGAGGATCAAAAGCCTTAATTGAAATTTTTCAAGCAGCTACTGAAAAACCATACGGTTACTTATTCATTGACTTTACGCAAGAGTGTCCGGAAGAATTTAGATTTCGAAGTGATATTTTGAAAACTCCCATGATTATCTACAAACTATGAGTTCTTATTCTCGCATGATTGTTATTCCTCAGGATGAATATGTACAATTGCTGCCATGCAGCAAGTAAAGCAACCTTTTGCAAATCAAATGTATAGGAAAGAAATAGATTATCAGCAAAATGTTCACATCAAAGATCCACATCGTGCTGTATTATTACAATCGGAAACTGTTGAGCAATTGAAAAACTTGAAGAATAAGATGCGTGACTCTGTATCGACTGCTACACCTTTAGCATCTCGCGCACATGCCATATCTCTTTTCAATAGTATTGAACCCCATCTCAATGTAAATGATAGAGGAGAAATCATTACAGATGAAAATAAAGTGATTGATGCTTCACGTTATGAAGACTTGATTCAGTATGCGACACGTAGAAAGCGCCGTCAGGGCTATGTTCCACCTGGTTGATCATACTTTCTTAAACTATTGAAAAAGCATAATGTGCCAAAATTTGCTTTGAATAATGAGACATTGAAAGAACTTGATTCAACAGTGTCTACTGCTCCAATGCTTCAGACGATGAAAATGCCAACAAATTGGTTTAAGTCGTCACCTGCTACATCCCCTCCCACACTCACTAAGCAAACAAGAGGAAGAACTCGACGTAGATCTACATCACCACTAAAACTAGTAAAAGGAAAACGTAAAACAGCTCCTCCCAGGAAATACATGTTCTCAGACTATTAATATGAAGCAGATGTGTTGCTTGCCATGTAATGAGCCGCCAGAGGTGAATGTCGTTGTCACTTGCACTTGCTGCGCCAGCTCTCATAATGAAACCCCTAAGCAATGTGAACACGATCGCAAAACCGCTAAAGCTAAATGCTGTAGTTGTTGTAAATGTAGAAAGGCAAGAAAACAAAAAGATGAGAAGGAGGAAAAAGAGTCAGTCGTCATCGACTGAACGTTTGAAGTCAATCTATTATGATGTAAAACATCCGGCAGGATTTGCATCTATCAAGAAATTATCAAAAGCGAGTGGTCTTCCACAATCACAAGTGAAACGATGGTTAAAGGGTCAGGCTACCTATACACTCCACAAACAAGCGAAAAAGAAGTACCGCACCCGCCATTATATTGTTCATGACATCGATGAACAGTGGCAAGCAGATTTGTGCGATGTCGCCTCCATTTCAAAACATAACTCGGACAATAATTTCATTTTAACCGTCATTGATATTTTCTCGCGTTATGCGTGGGCTCAACCTTTAAAAACTAAAGAAGGGAAAGGAGTAGCAAAAGCATTCCAAACAATTTTTCGAGAAGGTCGGATTCCAAAAAGAATTCAGAGTGATCAAGGAAAAGAGTTTGAAAATCAGCATGTGCGAAGATTATTTGAGAGGCATGACATTGAGTTGTTTAGTGTAAAGAGTGCTTATAAAGCTGCACTCGTTGAACGTTTTAATCGCACATTAAAAAATCGCTTGTGGCGACATTTTACTGCCAACTTGACACAAAATTGGACAAAGGTTCTACAAGATACACTCCATGCCTACAATCACTCTATCCATCGTTCTATTGGACTCAGACCAGTAGATGTAAATGCTGACAATGTAGATAAAGTGCGCGAATCATTCCAACGTAAACGCACTCATGTGAAAAGTGATGTGAAAATTGGCGATAAAGTTCGTATCTCAAAAGTGAAAAGTGTTTTTGCTAAAGGGTACCTTCCGAATTGGACAGAGGAGGTATTTACAGTATCAAGGATTAATCAAAAAGACTCTCCGACCACCTGCAAGTTGAAAGATTACGATAATGAAGAAATTGAGGGTAGCTTTTACCGCGATGAGATTGAGGTAGTCACTGAAAGTGAAACATATTTGGTAGAGAAAATCATTCGATGTAAAAAACGGCAAGGTGAAGAATGGTGTCTTGTTAAATGGACTGGTTATCCTTCAAGTATGAACTCTTGGATGCGTCGTGCCGACATCTTTCATCTAAGTGATCGACAGTGATTCATGCAAAGTTGTAACTAACAATGTTTAGGGTTTGAGCTATGAATCCAACTGCCTCATTTTATTCACGACCCTCCTATGTAAGTGGCGGAGGACAAATTTACATCGGCGCTCGCCGCCAACGTGGAGGTAGCATACTCGGTGCACTGAAATCTGTTGTAGCACCTCTCATATCCAATGTCGGTAGATCTTTAAAACGAAATGTTTTAAGTAATGCCGTTGGCTTTGCTGGTGATGTTGCTAGTGATCTTTCCAGAGGTAGACGTTTTAAGAGCAGTTTGTTGAATCGTGGGAAGGAACGCGGTTTAAAAACATTGAAGCAGACCTTTGCTGGTGTTACTCAAGAAAAGAAATCACCTAAACGAATGAATAAAGGAAGGAGGAAACATCGCGGAGCTGGTAAGGTGCGGTCTTCAGTCAAAAGGCATTCACGCAAACGTCGTAGAGGCTCTAATCATTCATCAGGCGCTAAACGACGACGCTGCTATAACTTCTAATCATGGAGTGTAAAACTTCCGGTTTTTGTTTGTTCGATCAACAAGCCATACAGACAGATATTCTTAGTTCAAGTATTGTAGATTATCATCCTCGAACAGCTGAGAATGCTGGCCCCATTGAATTTGTTATTCCTGGTGGTAGTGATGACTACATAGATTTGAGTTATGCGATGCTTGATTTGAGGTTTAGAATTCAGCAAGCAGATGGAACTGCTATTGACGATGCACATAAAGTTGGACTGAACAATTTACCATTGACTACATTACTTCGCGATGTTTCTCTAACGATTGGAGAGCAGCAGGTGGAAGGTGGTCAAAGCGATTATCCCTATAAATCATATTTCAATCATGTATCACAGTTTCATCCAGCAGCACAAAAAAGTCATATGGAAGCCATGGGATGGTACAGAGATGAAGCAGGAAAATTTGATGTTGAAACAAACAGTGGCTTTGTAAAGCGATCTGCTATGATTAAAGATAGTAGAGTATGTCAGCTATATGGTCCGCTGAATTTAGACTTCTTTAGACAGTCAAAGTTTTTACTCTGTAATACCAGCATGCGACTCAAGCTGACATTGAATAAGCCTGAATTTGCGCTGAATGCATTTGCTAAAGTTGACAATTTTAGAATTCATGTGGAAGATATTGCACTTTACATTCGTCGAGTAGTACCGAATCCAAGTGTCATTAGAGGGCATGCTGAAGGCCTTAACCGCCAAAATGCCATTTACCCCATTCAGCATACAAAGCTTCTCACCTTTACAATTCCGAAAGATCAAAAGAGTTTCATGAAAGATGGCCTCTTTCCATCGGAAGCACCGAAGCTCCTCATGGTGGCAATGGTTGAAAATGATGCATTTAATGGTAATATAAAGAAGAATCCTTTCAATTTTAAACACAATCAGTTAAGTGAAATTGCTTTACGTGTAAATGGTGTCAGTCATCCTGGTCCACCCTACAAACCAGATTTTGCTTCGGATCAATTTATGCGCAGTTATGTTGATTTTATGGATGTCTTTGGCTTTTACAATACGGATGACACCAACGGACTCACTATGAAAGGGTTTAAGAGTGGATATACTATTTATGCATTTGATTTGACTGCTGACAGCGATATTAGTGCACCCTATCGTCAAGCGAACGTGCCTCATAATATTCGTTTGGATTTGACGTTCAAAAGAACACTACCTGAGACGATCAATGTATTAATTTATGCAGTCTTCGATTCAAATATTGAAATTACAAAGTATCGTGACGTGATTCTTCAGTATAATCGTTAATGAGTTGGTTGACTGCTGACGATATTAAGACTAAAGTGCAGCGTAATGCAGACGAAGCGACGTTGAAAGCTTTCGATAATGTCTATTCACTCGATACCTTACCACCTGCAGTAAATCACTATCCCATCTTTATTGTGCTAAACACTCATTCACAGAATTTAGGCGGTGAGCATTGGAAAGCGATCTTTATTGGAGAAGACCGACGTGGTGAACTATTTGACTCTCTTGCTCAACCTCCAAATATACCAACACAGCAGTGGTTGAGAAAACATACGCGTCAATATCAGCGAAATGAACGCATACTACAACATCCACTTTCATCAACGTGTGGTGCTTTTGTACTGTACTTCATCTTAAAACGTTTACATGTATCTCGATTTGCATCTGTAATTCAAAAATTTTCATGTAATCCATCCTCTAATGAAAAAATGATTTGTAAGTTGTATCATGATTTGAAATAAAAACATCATGTTGGAAAAATTGTTTTTTATTTTACAATCCGCTGGGTACGTACATACTCAATGAGATAGTCTAGGATCATATTTGCTTGTACATGAGATTTTAGTCCAGTAATGATCACTTTACTATTATGAAAGATTGCCACATGCACAGGTAACCAACAACTAATGAGAGCTGCAGGAAAAAGTTCGGGTTCATAACACAAACTGTAACTGCTGGTACGAATCTTCAAAAATGATACACTTTCACTCAATTGAGTAGAGATCACCATATTGTCCACAGTCAGATTCGACATCACACACCTCTCCCTCTTCCATATCCGACGTAGTAGTCTTTGTAGCTCTAAGCGCATTGACTGCGCCGATGAATGAGAAAGGGCGCCGAGAATCTGTACAGTCCCATTTGGGAAGAGTTGAAGATTCCGTGAATTGTTCATCTTCACCACTAACATTTGAGGACGGCCCGGGTAATACTTGCTGTTTGGAAGCTGTTGGTGTAATGTTGTGAGATCGATTTTGGTGTAGAGTCTGAAGCGACGGAGAATGTTGACGATGGTGTAGCGATGGCGCTTCATGATGAAAGAATGAGTAAATTGAGCGATGTACCTTCCTTTTATATTTTTCCCAACTACCTTGATGAAATGTGAAGTTAGTATGAAGTTGGGAATGATAGAGTTGAATTCGCCGATTGTTGACGCGCAGCCAGATGCGATTTCCAATACGTGAATGTCTTTTCATATAGAAGTATTTCAAGTCCTTCATGATATGATGTAGAGATTGAAAATGACGATAAGATAAAGCAAACTCTCTTCTCACATTTCCAGTTGAATCTTTGAAATAGACGTTTCGATCATGATCCGTTTCAATACGTTGTAGGGAATCTAATTTCCAACTCATGATGTGTGGTAGTCATGTCTGATTAAGATTTGCATAGTAGGGCGATGAACTCACGACGAATAAATGTCATGATGGAGCGATGTATATATCTTCTATACTTCTCCCAATTGTATTTGCGAAATGAGAAACAGTTTGCGGAATGAGAATGGTAGATTTGAATTTCATTTCTGTAATGTTGAAGCCAAACTTGATCACCCAAGGAGATGAATCTTAATGTTTCAAAATATTCCAAATCCCTCATGATATCATTGAGGTTGACAAATTGTCGCCATGTTAATGTAATTCCTCTTGATGTATGACCATGAGAATTTTTGAAATGTACGTTTCCATCACGATCAACTCTGATATATTGTAGAGAGTCCAAAATCCAAGTCTTCATGATGTTATGCAAAGTTGCAGATTAGCAATATAAAAATGTCGTTTTATCATATTTTGCTTAGCAATGCGGCTACAAAGAGATTTACTAGTAATCGAGCCGCACTCTTTTCTACTGACAAACACCTCGCTTGATGTGTCGGATGAGATCACGCTTCCTCGTGAAGATGTGCCCACAGTCAGCACATTCCCGATCGTTGCATTCCCGCGACAATGTTGATATGGACTCGCTCGAGATGGGACTGGTATCACCTGAAAGAGAAATCATTCTATCATCTCTGTTCAAGTCTCAGTGTATTGTTACAACCTACCTTGACTCAACAACTCTAAACTTTCCTCGAGAAGGGAGGGTGTTGGTGATGAAGTTGATGCCTGAAATTGAGGAAGATGCTATTAGCCACACGTTTGAGGGAGATGAGAGAGGAAATCTTCAACTTACCATTTCAACGAAATCAAGATTAAGGTTGATACTTCAACAAGATAGAGTCTTCACTCAAATTTGGAATTCACTTGTACGCCTCAAATATAGAATTCGCCAGAGTGAAATGATACGAATGTCACTTTGCATATATACTTTCATATTCATCATTCATTTGGCTGTTCATTCTGATTGGTTGCTTGTTGATACTTAAGAATTAAAAAACATTTCAAAGTCATTATTCACAGTCAACATGACAAGCCCTCCAACAACGCCAAATACAAAATTCTCTTCTCCATGCTCAACACCAAAGGCGCTCGTTGCACCAAACGCTCCAACGAAGGGGAAGGTAGCGAAGGTGTACCGACTGGACAATATCAGAAAGTTATCATTATCAGCGGACGAGGAAGAGGAGAGTGTATGTGAGAAGGAGTGTCCCGACTTAACAGGCGTGAGGTGGAAGTATCTCCAGTACGATACTGACGATGTGATGGAGATCACCAGCTCGAAATTCCTCCACCAATTATGGGAGTGGTACACCCCTAACTCCCAGCCACGAACTATGGCGGAGTGGGAGTATATTGACAAAGTGAGGCTCGCAGTGGAAGAACGATTAAAGCAACTGAACTGTTTTTGTTATCTATGTGAAGCCAGACTCTGGGACGATATTGACGATGAAGACCTTTTTGAAATACATGCCATAATAAATTTTTATTTCATATTATCTTTGCTTTCATACTGACTTACTTGAACGGGACTTCAGTGGATGATTTAACCATGTATACTTTTTCATTTGGAAATAGTAGCACGCTTAGTCTAACTTGTAAATCTTATAACATTTCATATGGGCGATGATGGTAGATGAAATAGTGTTAAATAAAATTAAGATAGCTTACATGATTCTGGGATAGCAATCGACTGCGATCCATGTGTAAAGAGCTTGTTAGACTACGGATGGGCTTAAGTGGATGATTTAACCATGTATACTTTTTCATTTGGAAATAGTAGCACGCTTAGTCTAACTTGTAAATCTTATAACATTTCATATGGACGATGATGGTAGATGAAATAGTGTTAAATAAAAATTAAGATAGCTTACACTTCTGATACAGGGATAGCAATCGACTGCGATCCATATGTAAAGAACTTGTTAGACTACCGAAGAGAGAAATGTGTTATGTTGCATGTGGCGCGTGAGTGTCCTCCCATTTCATTCCATTCATCAATTCATCTCATTGATAGAGACAGGTAGAACTCATGGTTCTCATAACATATGCAATGGAAAGTTTTAGGCAACCTTCGACAGTTGGCTAAATGTCGCCCTGGCGCGAATGCATACTACGTTGAGACAGAGGCAATCACTTGCAAACATGACGCAGAGAGGTTTAACAAGATTGACCATTGCCGAATGTCCCTTGCGGTATACATAGCTACGGGTTTCACCGCCGCCCTTTACAGGAACGCCCGTCGAAAGGAAGTATTACACCGAACTTCATTTGCAACGTTCAAGTTGACTGATAGCAGATTCAACTTAATGATAGTATTCGCCAGTCCGAAGACTGCCCAGGGCAAACCGCGTGGAGGTTCTATCATGTCTTGCCCCATGGTGGCCCTTAAGAGAGCCGATGGTTCATTCTCGGGGTGTGAATTTAAGTTGACTATTGGCTGGAATAGTCAATGGGTATGACGGTTAGGTTGTCATAGACCCTATACCACCTAGCTCGTGCTGGTGCATCTGGAACCTTTCGGATGCGAGTGGTATTTGGAGTCCACACCCCATCCGTCCAAACGATCTTCTCGATCTTCCCCTTCTTATCATCCTCTTCATCCCACTCGTCGAGGATGACGAACTCGGGAATGGCGTTGTCTTCATCGATGAAGACGGGAATGCTGTTGGCAGGAGACGTTGCTTCCTTCGTGACTTGAAATTGAATGAGAAGCGCTACAATCTTCTGGCTTATATAGGGTTTTCAACAATGAATTGCTCAACAGCGAATCAGAATGCTTCAGGGATAGCAATCGACTGCATAACGTTCAAGTTGACTGATAGCAGATTCAACTTAATGATAGTATTCGCCAGTCCGAAGACTGCCCAGGGCAAACCGCGAGGAGGTTCTATCAAATCTTGCCCCATGGTGGCCCTTATGAGAGCCGTTGGTTCGTTCTCGTCGCATCTGAAAAATAGAAAGAAAATAGATGAAATTATATTCAAGTGATAGAGATGATATTAACTTACCATAAATCAATTCAACCGGTTCGTTGAACCTTCGATGGTGGTGGCTGAGGCAGGTACTTGGCCGGCAACTTTCGCTTACGATGGCGCAATTCCTGAATGTCACCATTGTGTTTAATGCTTATGTGGAGACAGCGAATATCTGGCATTGCTCCTTCATAGCACTCGCTCGTTTTATCCAAATCCTCCGACTCCATTATTACATCGTCGATAATTTTGCTACCGACTACGGGGAGGTGGAGCGTTGTTCTTCTCTCCTTGACAGCGTTATTCTTCGCCTCAAGAAGAGCCATCTTCTCCTGCTCATGTTGGAGTTTGAGCGTCGCCTCCTTCGCCTTCATATTCTTAATGCATGTGGCCTGATCCTCTACGCGACTCTCACTCGCTAGAGCTCTCTTTTGGAAACCTTCCAACTTTAATACTTGAGCCTTAAGACTCCTAATTTCCGCCACCTGCTTTTTGAGTTCAAAATTCTCATCCCTTAATGCGGAGCATTCGTTTTTATAACGGGTCATTTCATCCTTCAGCTTCTTAATGGCATACTCTTGGCTAACCCTCGCCACACCATCATCCTTAGCCCACCGCTTGGCTTGGGCTTTGATACCTCTCCCTTTTTTAGGTGAGGAGTGCATTTTTGGCGCTGGCACTGCCCGACTCTTCACAATCGTCTTATCGGGTTTAGGAGCTATGATCGCCTCCTCGTATTTGTTAAGGACGACCGCCTCTTCCGTTTCCGATTCAGATTCGGAGATTTCCGACTCAGAGCTAGAAGAGCTGAGGTGAGATGTCGTTGGCTGCTCATTCTTGCAGTCTTGTATGGCTTGAACTGCCATCTGCAGCTCTGTCTCCGCATCTAGGTCAACTTGTGGTCTTTCAACCGGTGGGATGATGACCTTCCCAACCTCTGAGGCATGCGTCTCTGTCTTCTCATCTTGATTAGGTTTTTCAAAAAGTGGGGTGATGGCTAACCCAACCTCTGAGGTGGTATAATTTTTCACCTTCTTAATGAGACATGTTGAATGCGTCTTATAGAAAAACTCGTTCAGGTTTCCCCTGACGAATTTCATACATGATGTGCATCCGCTCACCACAGCGACCTCCTTATGCTCTTCGGGAGAGTCCGGGAATTTATTTAAATGGCGCTTGAACTCGCCACCTCGCTTGACTTCGCCACATAGGCACTTTTTAAAATGAAACTTTGAATTTCCTCCCATTTTGTAACTTATGTATCTGTAAAGGAAAGATGAAATAGAATTACTAACAGGCGACATTGGCAGTCATTTTTATGATCATACAGCTAAATTGTGAGATTGGTGGAAAGTGTCGAACCTTTGAATCCGTTACAGGCATTACTCAGAGGGGATCTTATCCCAACTCCAAGGCCTCAGCCCACAAATCCAACCTCTCGCGGACAGAGCGTGCGTCATATCACTGTGTTGGTATCCGGACCCCGATTTTGACATGAAAACCAGTGGATTGTTTACAAAGGTTGCAAATTCCAAGCCGAAGCTCGCCTCCCACAACTTTATAAATGTCTTAGTTGAATTCAGCAGGGTCGAAAACCCCAGAAAACCTCCAAAACTAGTGAATTTAAATTTTTCAATTTTTTAGCACTACTTATGAAATTTTATAAGTAGTCTATCACTTAGAGCAGGTCAATAGCGACCGAACCTTTTTTGAATCAAGTCAAACGGACTTGTAGAAGCAAAGTTACAAGCCTTTAAAGTTTTGGAGTCTTTTATGGCCTGGAGACGAAGGCCATCTCCTGGCTAACCTCTAAGTCTGACGGCTTAGCTGATATCAGCAATGAAATTTTCTAAGTCGGTTTCTTACAGAAACTCGGGATTTGGAATGTCCGAAGCTATCATCGGAGCTCAGAGAGACGACTTACCGTTGGCAATCTCTCCTCTAAATGAAAAGTCTCCGTCGGTTCCCAGCTTATATAGTGTGTGGCGATCATCTGATGACGTAATACCCATCATCCAAACACTAAAAATCCCGTCTATCTCCGGTTGTAGTGCTCCGATTGAGCTGGAAATACACCATTTCCATGTAGAATTTGACGCTGAATCCGAATCTGGCCTCCGTTTTCCCATCCGATGCTTCGTTTTGGCTCTACAGTAGGCAGCCATCGCAAAACTTCTAACTCTGTCGTTTTTTCGAAAAATGTTGAAAATTTTTCTCTCCGATTGACTTGAAACTCTCCGATTGACTTGAAACTTACCATGCTGATAGAGAATTTCACGCTGATTCCAAATCTGAAATCCGTTTTCCAATCCGATGCTTCGTTTTGAAGCTACAGCCCAAAACGTCCCAAATTCTAACTCTGTCGTTTTTCGCCAATGTCCAAAAATCTTAAATGGCGTCTCACATCTAAACGAAGACAGATAGGAACAAGCCGATTCTTTCAGTGAATTTGTCTCACTCTTAGCTTTCAAACGAGCTATGGCACGACAAAATCCGTCCACTGGAAGCCAAAATCGAAGCGAGCTGTCCAGAGGGGGGGGACGTCAGCAAAATTTTTTCTCTCCGATGGCGTTCAAATTCACCATACGGATGCAGAATTTCACGCTGAATCCGAATCTGGTCTCCGTTTTCCCATCCGATGCTTCGTTTGGGCGCTACACACCAAAACGTCCCAAATTCTAACTCTGTCGTTTTTTCGAAAAATGTTGAAAATTTTTTCTCGCCGATTGACTTGAAACTCACCATACAGATAGAGAATTTCACGCTGATTCCAAATCTGAAATCCGTTTTCCAATCCGATGCTTCGTTTTGAAGCTACAGCCCAAAACGTCCCAAATTCTAACTCTGTCGTTTTTCACCAATGTCCCAAAATCTTAAATGGCGTCTCACATCTAAACGAAGACAGATAGGAACAAGCCGATTCTTTCACTGAATTTGTCTCACTCTTAGCTTTCAAACGAGCTATGGCACGACAAAATCCGTCCACTGGAAGCCAAAATCGAAGCGAGCTGTCCAGAGGGGGGGGACGTCAGCGAAAATTTTTTCTCTCCGATGGCGTTCAAATTCACCATACGGATGCAGAATTTCACGCTGAATCCGAATCTGGCCTCCGTTTTCTCATCCGAGCACTCCTTCCACTCGAAACAGCCCATTTTACAACCCAACATTCAGCAGATTGCACGAAAAACATCACACACTATAGCCTCAAGACTAATCCTGGCGGTCGCCCAAGTCCACCACGACACTCTGTCGTTCCAGAGGGGGGGGAGTCAGCGAACATTTCGTGAACGTGAACCAACCTGGCCGGCACACCACGACACTCTGCCGTTCCAGAGGGGGGGGCGCCGGTCGAGTGTTTGTCACTTGCTTACTACTCAGATAGTTCCCATTCGATTTCAGATCTACTTAAATGAATTTCAGACTTTTCCAAATGAATTGGAGATTCTCCAGTTGAATCTAAGATCCTTTCAAAGTTGAGTTTCTGACAGATATCTGAAATTCAATTAAAGAAATCTGAAATCCATTTAATGTCTGATATTCAGTTAAAAAGATCTGAAATAGACGGAGGGTGCAGTTGGTCCCAAAAGTTAACATGCAGGGATGATAGAGAAGTTTTCGGTCTCTGAATATTACATAGTCTTTTCAAACGACTGCAACAAGTCTCCAAAACAAAGGCAAAAACGTCAATCACCGAAAAAAAAATTTCAAAATTTTCCATTGGAAAATTTTCCGGAAAATTTTGAAAAAATTGGAAAATTTTTCATTTGCATCACTATCGCCAGGTCATGATTGAGTTGGCTTCCATCAAATGCTGCTTCATTGATCCTTTGGTTAGTAAATTTACAGTGACTAATTGTGTCAATCTCTTTCCACCACTCTTTAGACCCGATTTTCACTAATTGATGAATTTTCTGTTCTCCAATTCTGTCATATAACGATTTTGCTCGCTCATAGTTTTTTGTCTTTAGCTTTTTCAATTTGATATATGGAGTTACCCAGATTGGGTCACTGTCACTCATGATCTCAGTGCGTTCAGGAAACGCTGAATTCATTATGCCGTTTAAAGTACTCTCAAGATAAAATGCGCCTTCGTCAACATCTAATAATTCGTAAAGATACGAAAAATCTTGAAGTTCAAATAAGCAATTGAATGTTCGCTTGTTCTTCATGGAGAAGTCTTTGAAAACAGTAGGTTTTCTGATTGGCAGCATTTTTTTCTTAGGTTTAACAATTATGCCCAGGTGGTCAGTATTAATCGATGGTAAAAACACATCAGATGAGTGGATAAGATCAGGTCAATTAGTTATAATGAAATCAAGTGTTGCTTCATTTCGAGTAGGAGGAGTTTCTAAAATTGTTAGGAAGCATTCGTCTTCCAATTTAGTCAGATTAAGTCGATTGAAGCCACCTCCAATGAAAATTGTGCCCCCAGGATTTAGATTAATGATGTCATTGACCGAGTCAATTAAGTACTCATCAAGTTCATTTTTCTCTGACTTAGGCGGACAATAGGATGCATTTATAAATACAGTCATCGCTTCTTGGGCCATTGATACTTTGATCCACATAGATTCGAGAGAAGAACTGATATGATGGATATCGAACGTTATAGATTCTTTCAAATAAATTAATGCCCCTCCTCCTCGGTGATCTTTTGGGCAAAGCTTTTTCCTGCATCTGCAAATATTTCGATCACGTCTAACCACATTATAGTCATTGTTGGATACAGAAGAGTCAGGTATTGCTTTATGCAGAAAAGTTTCAACAATAATAAATATATCAATGTCCACATTCCTGATATCTCGTTCTAATAAAGTGCAGGCCTTTAGATTTGTAAGATTCAACTTTTTTAAGGAACAAACGTTTAGTAAGGCAATTGTCGGAAGGCGAGGCGTTGTTGGATAAGGTTGTGCCAGTCGGCTAGAAATGTAATGAAATTGATTATTGATGTTGCGGTGAGATGATAAGCGTACGTTTCTCTAATCATTGTAAAGAGATAGGTGGGTCAACATTACCCCAATTTGTGCGCTTTATAATTTTGATTCTCTGTAAAAGGTATGTTGGACATTTTAGTGAATGACTTGCGTTGCTAGTGTTGTTTGTTGTGTCTTTGCAGTTTACGCAGTTGTATTTCATAGATTCCGATTTGACTGGACAATCGGCAGTAGCATGCACGTCTGAACAGAAAGAGCAAATTTCGACATTTCTCATACATTTTGACTTAACGTGACCAAATATATTGCAGTTGGCACAACGGATGACATGGATTCGATCTTTCACGGGACATGCTATTGCTCCTATCCGGATATTATTTTCGTGACTCATGATTTCTCTTCGGACTGTTGGAGTGACTCTAATAACTGCACTATTGAAATCACGGTTGGTGTAGCAGAAAAGAATCTCAACAGAGGATTCATTCTGTATATCACTAAGCCAAAGGTTGGCCGAGCAAATTTCATCCATTAAAGAGTCTCGAGACACATGTTTTGGAATATGGGAAATTATCATTTTAGGTAGAAGCATTGGTCGGCTGCGAGTCTCATAGCCCAATTTTTCATGGACAGTAAAGGCAATTTCCTGTACATCATCATATGCTTCAAATTTAGCCTTAATATCACCGTCTTTGCCCCTGAAACAATTGATAAGTGTCGCATGGACATCACTGTTATGGAGAACTCGGCTTATATCGTTTTTAATTGTGGCACGATTTTTGGATTCATCCACATTTTTAATAAGTACAGTGGAATATTGTTTTTGTTTCTTCACAATTTGTGAGTAAGTTGGAGAACGAGTGGAGCTATTCGAAGGATTGTGATTGGAGCAAGGTAGTGGAGTTTCATCTACTGGTTGCATTGTTTGAATACATGGCTGATTAGAGTTTGGCACTATTGTTGATTTGGATATTTTATCATGTGTAGATTGCAGGACAGGGATAAGTAGATAAGCATTTTTCACATTACCAACACAACTTTGGATCTCTTGAAATGAGCATTCGATATTTGACGCTTTGTCGAAAAGAGTTTTTGGGTGATTTTCATTATGAAGTCCAGGGAACTCGTAATATCATCAATATTGATGACATCAGATTCAGTGGATTGATTTTGGCCAAGGGCTAGTGTGTCAAGGGGTAGTGTGTCGTCCATCTCTATGTTCAGCAGATGTCAATGGTATCGTTGCATATCACACTGTTGGTCCCCGGGGTCTATGCTTCGAGGAAAGCCTTGACAGTTTGAAAATTGTGATTTATGAAGATATCCCAGAAAACACTCTAGACTTGGGCAAAAAATGACAAGAATGTTTAAGCAATAGAAATCCTGTAATGATAAAACGAATGTAAATGGAAAAAGATCCAAAACACGAGAACGCGGATAATTGATAATTGAGGAACGATCACCTTGAAAATCAAATTGGCAGTATTCCAAAACACAAACTAGCACTTTAAACGAAGAAAAACCGTAAACTAGCAGTAAAATAACACCAGAGTTTCTCAAAGTAGATATCCAACACGGAGCACCAGATAAGATCCGACCGCTTCGTCTGACGACAAGAGAGAGAGAGTGAGAGAGTGAGTGAGAGAGAGAGAGAGAGAGAGAGAAATGTCACAAATTTCTTGACATCGGAGGTCGGTTGATCAAACTGTCTTAACATTGCTGTTAAAATCCTTTTTGCCTGCATCATTTCAGGTACATTGCAGATTCAGAGATATGAATGCGGCAACATCAGCAGCAACCAGCACGATTACCACTCAAGCTTCCCCATCTCCTACACCATCCCCATCATCTCAATCATCCCATTTCTCAAGGTCAGAAAAGCTATGTGTAAAATGTGCTAGGCCAGCGCCGAATGACTTTTCTCTCCATTGCAAAAAGTGCGACAAGTCTTGGCATTATGACTGTAGTGACCTTCCACCGTTCGAGATAGTGAAATATTTCAAGGAGAATCTTTATCATCGAAGATTTACGTACTCCGAATGCGTGAACATAATACATGCCAACGAAATGGCGATCATCAAGGAGAAAATGAACGCCTACGATGGTAATATTCACCTATTCGAGGATTATAAACGTCGTCTAGAGATCAAAGAGAGAGAAATGAACCAGGTAATGGAAGCAATGGACAAGGAAATTGAAGACAAAAACAAACTGGAAGAAGAGATGAGACAACTCAAGGAAGACACTCGAGCTCTAAGTAGAAAAAACGACGATCTGATTCTGACGTTAAGTGCTTATGAAACTCAACTCAGTGAGTTTGAAGAAAAAGAAAAGTCAAACCAGCTCACCGAACAACGTCTCAACAACAACAACATTGTGAAGCTATTGGAGAAACAGAAAGAGGAAACGAAGAATGATATGACTGTTTTGAAACACCTCATTGACGACATCAGAATGACAGTGACCGAAAAACCCTACCAACGTGAACAAGTTCAACAACCATACCAACCACCTGCAACTCCAATGCCCTACAGAAACCAACAACAAAAAGGCCACCACCAAAATGCTGTACTTGCGGCCGAATCGGACACATCGCGCGCAATTGCTACAGCAACAGACCACCAAGACAAAGATGGATGGGCAATCAACGTAACAATTATCAACGAAACAGTTATCGCGGACCGAGAGGTAGACCCCAACCACATCAATTTCATCAGCAATTTCCGACATATCAATATTCTGCTCAATACCCTGCTCCAAACCAATTCCAGCAGCCCTACCGACACCAACAGTTCCCAACAATTAACAATCAATCTATGCCTCAGCCAGGTATGATGTATCCCACCTCGAATTTCCAACCGGTGCAGCCTTTTGTTTGACATAGATGAAGGAGGAGAGGAGACTGCTAAGTCAGGAGAAATGCATGGGGAGGACAATAAGACATTGAAAATTTGCAATACCAACATAAATGGATTAAATATTAACAAACTTCATGATTCTGATATGATTAGCGATATACAAGATACTAATATCATATGCTTTACTGAAACACACTTAGATGAAAATACTTCTACAGCTTCATCAATGAACCGATTTAATGTTATTAAAACGTTTTGTAAGAATAAAAATATTTTCGGTCGACGAATCAAAGGCATCAGTTTATTTCACAAAAACGAAGAAACGATGCAAACATAGAACAACTAATATCTGAAAATGGATACCTGATTCTAGTCAAAATATCAAATTTTGAAAAGAAAAATCTGAAAGAAATATTTCTAATTTTATGCTACCGAGAAAGCAAACAATCAAAATATGCTGATAAAAATTATTTAAATAGAACTAAAGAATATATTAAAGAATTCAAGATGAAAAACATTATCATGCTGGGAGATCTGAACAGTAGAATTGGTAATTTAAATGACAATGAACACATGGACCTTCCCACCAGAAAATCAGAGGATCAAGTTATATAAACAAGGTCGAGAGCTGATTGAATTCTGTAACGATAATTCACTTATAATAGCTAATGACAGATATGAAGAAGGAAGACATACATATTGCAGAATTCAAAAAGAGAAAAATTGCACATCAGTTATCGACTATCTGATCATATCAGAATCCATGATAGAAAAATTAAAAACCTTTGACATCATGGGACCTAAACTATTCACAGACCATAGACCATTAAAAATAGAATTAGATATAAAATCAAATTTATTAATTCAAAATAAAGATAAAAAACATGGAAGTGATATCGATAAAATCATCAAACCATTAAGAATGCCACTTAATTCCGATCTTTATAAATATCAAGAAACTCTACTGTTAAAAAGTGCAGAACTAGAGGAAAAGTTAAATAAAGAGCATTTAAATTCTTCTAAAATATACGATGAATTGATAAATACAAATAGAGATATTCATCAAAAAGTAAAATCAGACAGACAAATAATATACTCAGAAGATACACGAAAACTTCGCAAGACTTATAAGACAACGGTTGAAACATATAAGCAAGATCAAAGTAAAGAAAATCTCAACTCTTTGCTAAAAAATAAAAGACAATATAATAGAATCCTAAAATCGGAAAAAAGAAGATTGCAAAAGATGAAATTAGAGGAACTTCAAATTGCAAAAACTAACCACGACTCTAAAAAATATTGGGAACTAATAAATAGTAGCAAACCAATTAAGACGAGAAAGCCAAATACTAAACTTACTGCAAATGACTTTCAAGAAAACCTCAGAAATAAAGATAAATAAATAAACCAATCTAAAATCAATATGAGAAATGAAATTACTACTCATGCATGTACAAAAAGTGAAGATGATTATTTGAATAAAGATATCACAATAGAAGAAATTGAAAAAGCTGTTCAATTTACCAAAAGTTCAAAATCTGGTGGTCCCGATAAAATTGTATACGATCGAGATGTTTAAGAACAATCCAAGTCAAATACGTGTATTGGAAATACTTTACAATCTAATTTTAAGGGACAAAACCATTCCATGGGAATTAAGTTGGACAACTCCAATTTTCAAAAAAGGAGACAAAAACGATACAAATTCATATCGATGTCTTGTGTTGAGAAAATTCTTTACTAAAATACTAAACAACAGGTTGAATAAGTGGATTGATAAGTACGAATTAATACACGTATCCCAAACAGGATTTCGAAAAGAGCACTCCACCATAGATAATATCTGGATGCTACGAGAAATTATACAAATTTATGAAAATGATAGACAACCATTATACATTTGCTTCATCGATCTGTCAAAGGCTTTTGATTCAATTCCAAAGTTTCATTTAATAAATAAACTGAGAGCTATAATACCAAAAGGCGATTATCTATCCTTAGTAGAAAGCATCATGAACAATAAGAAATATAAAATCCTTTTTAATGGAAAAGAGTGAAACTTTTAATTATGTTAGAAAATGGAATTCCACAGGGAGATAGTTTTACACCAATCTTATTTTGTCTTTATTTAAATGATTTTCTCTGTAAACTTGACAAAAATATGAATGAAATCGATCCAGTGGAAATAATTGACTTAAAAATAGCTTCATTAGTTTATGCAGATGATATTGTTTTGCTTAGTACTTCCCAAAATGGGTTAGTCAAACAGTTAAATTACATGCGAAGCTTTTGTGATGAAAATGGTCTTAAAATAAATTATGATAAAACTAAAATTATGATACATAATGAAATAGAAGCATATAAAGAGTTATTGCTAAAAGATGGAGACATAACAACATCACTTGAAATAATAGAAGAATATAAATATTTAGGTGTTTGGATCGCAGAAAGTGACAGAAAACAAATAGAAGAAATTACAAAAAAGGAAAATCATCATCATATGTAACTGCTAAAACTCTTAAAGAATTTTTCACTGTAGACGCTAAGACATTGAATGAAGTATTTGAAATGCTTACTTTGTCGAAAATGAAATACGGCTGTGAATTATACTTCGATAAAAATTTGAATGATCTAAATAGGATAATAATGCAGTTCTACAAAAGATTTTATCATCTGCGGATTACTACACCAAATTAAATTGCATTATTGGCGAATTCGGCATAAAACCCATAGAATTCCATTGCTATAAATCAGCCTTAAATTATTACCTTAAATTAAATAACGAAAATGATGAAAAGCTAATCACGAGAATATTTAAATTGATAAATAGCAACTTAAATCTGAAATCATTTCGCAATACTTGGTGTAATAGAATACTGAAACTGATACGAAAGACCCAATTACTGCAATTCAGAGACTGTGATTCTTTTGATAAGATATCAAAAAATGTCATCAATACAGTTTTGATGAAATATTTTAGAAAAACATGGATAGACAGTGCAAAAAATAGTAACAAGGGACTGAGATATTTAGAATTATGTAGATTCCAGTGCGAAGTGAAACAATATTTATGCTTAAATGGTGACAAAATCAAAATTGACAATATACTCCAGCTACGAACAGGTAATCACACTCTCGCAGCAGAAATTGGTACGTATCAAAACCGAAGCACTCATAATAATTTTATTTGTAAATTCTGTTACAAGAACGAAACAGAAGACATCTTTCATTTCATATCAATCTGTCCTCGATACAGAATTGAAAGACTTGCATTGATTCCTTTCTTAGTGGATTGTGAGCGATCAGATTTCTATGAAACTATGAATGTATTAAAGGCAGGACAAACTTGGGCAATTGATGAATTTATAGACAAAGCAATGCACATCAGGAATAGCAGATAGCGTGAGCTTATGCATTTAAAGCTATTGAACTGTTGCTACGTTAAGTTCCTCTATTTTACCCGGTACTTCTCGAAAAGATTTCTATGTACTGCGAATAATTAGGTATCGGACAAGCTTATGTTATTGATGAATTCATTGACAAATCATTATGCTTCAGAAACAACAGATAATGTTGCGCTTCATGCATGTCCATCTTAGAATTTGATTAACATATTTTCAACGCGATTTCTATGAAATTCGTAAAGCCATCATTCTGCGAAATACCGATGAGTTCATCAATAAAACAATATAAATGTCCCAAGGCTTTTCATTGATTTAGCTGCACAAGTAAGACATGAGAGATAAAACAAAAAGTTTCATGTCACATATTCATCAGTATACACGTTTCGCCTTCGTAATCAGCTATTGTTTTGGATGCGATTTCTATGAAATTCTTGCCGCACCTAAAATGAATTAAATACGGAAACAGTAAACAGTGCATTTCGATAGGGAAAGACAGTACAAGCTAAGGGACTGATTAACATTCACTGACACTGAATAACTTTGCTACAATTGTCTCATTCCGCACAAATTTCTTGACATCGGAGGTCGGTTGATCAAACTGTCTTAACATTGCTGTTAAAATCCTTTTTTCCTGCATCATTTCAGGTACGTGTTAAGTTCTACATCTTAAGTACTTTTCATGGACGTAATGTGCTCCATCCGTCCGGTCGTTCTTCGTCCTTCTCGTGACTACTGGTGGCTAGTCGGATTTCGCGATGGGGCTCGGCTTTTCGGGCTGTCTTTGCTATGGTGGGAATTCTATCTCATACCATGTAATGACACCCTGTGCTATGCCCTGTCGTGATTTCCGCTGACCTATTGGTGCTTCCGTGTTGGTTTGGGGAATGTTCTCCTGGCGGATAAAGCGCATTCGATTTATTTGCAATAACTTTCTATAAATCTGTTCTATGATTATTGAACCGCACCTCCGATCAAATAATAAGGTTAAATAATCTGCTGTGATGAAGTGTGATTGGTAAATAAAGCACATTATTGATAAATTAATAAAATTAATGTTATTCATTTGCTTATGTATCTTCATGATTATTGCGTGCTGCTATGCCATGAAAATGAATGATTTTTCTCCTCTCCTCATTTATCCATGACATGTCTCTTCTCATTCTTTACAATCCTCATATAAAGTGACATTGTGATTCATGAATACTAACATTTCTGATAGACATTGATTCATAAATTTGTAAATAAATCATGTTCATCATTCATGCTGACATGACTTTCTATGAAGTGAATTGTATACATGACCATTTTCTATTTGTAAATAGGCCAACTCAAATATATTGCTCATCACAAATTGAAACATACATTTGTTATAGACCTTTTTAGATCGTGATTTCATGACTCCATTCATCTAACAACTTTCTACAATGCTGCTGCTGCCGCTTTCTCATCTCACCTGCTTAACACATTATTCATCTTTATCATCAATGTATATCATCTCTAATACTGTAATATCATTCATGCACTTATCACATGTTTGTACCAAATTGGTCAATAAACGTTCTTGAGTTCTAGAGAGAAAGAGAATGAGAGAGAGATGAGAGAGGAGATGAGATGAGAGATGAGATATGAGATGAGATGAGATGAGATGAGATGAGATGAGATGAGATGAGATGAGATGAGATGAGATAGGAGAGGAGAGGAGATGAGATGAGATAGGAGAGGAGATGAGATAGGAGAGGAGATGAGATAGGAGAGGAGAGGAGATAGGAGAGGAGAGGAGAGATGAGATAGGAGAGGAGAGGAGAGATGAGATAGGAGATGAGATGAGATGAGATGAGATAGGAGATGAGATGAGATGAGATGAGAGAGGAGATGAGATGAGATATGAGATGAGATGAGAGATATGAGATGAGATGAGAGATGAGAGAGAGATGAGAGATGAGATCCTTCACATCCTTCACATATTAGTTTCAATAGATATTGCTTTGTGGTAGTGTTTTTCTTTGCAACAAGAGCCATAGAAATCGAAAAGTTAAAGCGATCGAATGACAATGATAACCAGTGCATTGAAGATCATCACTTACATTCTTCTGTCATCATGCTAGGGATATCTATTGCAAACTTGATCGAGTACAGTCAGTAGATCCAGTACAGCTATTTCGTGAATGGTATGAAAAACAGACATATCTATCTCTATGTCAAAATGCAACGGTGAAATTGCTTTGTGAAATAAATAAATGAAGCCGACAAGTCATTTATTTTGCTGCGGTCATAGACATGAGTAGTAAGCTCATCCCAGGCGCAAGTCCAAAATGCGCAACCCCCCCTCTATCCGGAAGGTAAGGGAGTTCGCCAAGGATGTGTTGGGAGGAATGGGTCCGAGAAGAGGAAACTGTTCCCCCCCTCTGGAAGGAAGGCAGGAGTTTTCGGGTAAGGGTTGGAAAGGAAGGTGATAGGAATGTGTGAGGGATAAAGTTGGAAAGGGTAGGTGTTGATGGTGTTTGGGATGAGAAACGTTGGAAATCGTCATGAAGGAGGGCTCGGATTGGAAATTGGAGTTCAGATGTGGAATCTACGTGAAATGTTGGGTGGGGAAGGATGGAAGGAGGAGCAGCAAGGGGTAGAATCTCTGAAAACGGCAGAGTTGGAAAAAGGCGGGGTTGGGTGGTTTTGGGATGAGAAAAGTCAAATTTCGTCATGAAGGAGATCTCGGATTGGAAAATAGAGTGCAGATTCGGACGTTTTGGCCACTTTTGGGTCTAGGAACGTCTTCCAAAACTCAGATAAAAAGTTCTGACCCCCCCTCGGCAACGATCTTCCAACTTTGGTTGTAGACATCGTAGAAAGTCGTGCAATAGCTCGTTTGAAAGCTGGGAGTGAGACAAATTCAGTGGAAAACATGGCTTGCTCCACTCTGCCTTCGTTTGGAGGTGAGACGTTATTGAAATTTTGGACATTGGCGAAAAACGACAGAGTTAGAATTTTTATGAAAATCGGACTAGCGGGTGAAGCAAGCATCGGACGGGAAATCAGAGACCAGATTTGGAATCAGCGTGCCATGTTATACCTGAATGTCATTCATGATATGTCTCCGAAGTGAAAGGAAGAAACATGACAGAAGCAGTAAAGTTTACGAATGAATTTTGTTCACTACGTTTTCATCGACAAAGTCTTCGTGGTGTGATTAGGGACTACATCATCTCCTTTCATCATGAAAAGGCAGACTCAGAATTTGCTATCGCTAAAGGTTACTTCGTTTTCCAACTGCTCATGGACAGTTTGATAAATAAAGATGTGAAAGGACGATTAGTTGCAGAGATTGAATTTGAGAAAGTGACTGATGAGAACATGCAGGTGAGCGTGTAGTATTTCATTTTGCATCCTATTCTGCACAGACGATACATGATCCCAAAGATTTCTATCAGCGACACATGGCGAAAAGTGCATCTCGACTAGATTCATTTCATGAGCATGGATCCAACTTGCTCTGATGTCGCATAAAACACATTCATATTCAACTCAATGTGCTAAACTAGATTTGGGAAAAGCATTCATGAGTCAGACGTCCACGTGCCTCCTTTTCCCTGCCGCAACGAAGTCAGGGGAGAAACGGAGGTCTCTGATTGGCTCACATAGTGTCAAATGTGGATTCACGGGAGACTATAAAAGCAGACGTCTCCCCATTTTCTCATCATTTCATTCTCTTGACTTGGAAAGCGTGTGTGACTTGCTGAAGCCATTCTCCCCTCTCAACTTTGTCTGTCGATCAATCCTGTTTGCAAATTTACAAGTGAGTGTCATGACGGTGTGGCCTAAACCTTACCAGCATTTTAGAAGAGAGACTCAGGAGAGTGTGTGGCCGATGATTGTACAAGCTTATTTTGTTGAACCATCACCACTACCACCACCGCCACCACCACCTAGACGCTTTACCTTTAAGTCTTTTAGAGAATTGAAACTCAATTCGTGTCCTAAGCCCAAGACATTTAATTTACTGGACGATGACGAAGACTTAGACTTTGGTGATAAGCTTTAAATCCTGTGAAGGCTCCAAAAGGTCCTCTTAAGGGCCACCTCATATGTCACTGCTAAGCTAACAATTTTCTTTTCTCTGATGATCATGAATGTACTTAGTGGTATTCTTTCGTTACAGACTGCCATGACCATGAATCCTACTCCAACTGCTGCATCACTGAATCCTCAACATCTCGAGCTGTGGAATCCAAAAATTGAAAAGGTAATTCACGGCTATCCTACCTACAAACAACAAGTGCGCTACAACGGTGTTCGACTCTATCTTCAAACGCCGGCGGTATACTTACCAAAAGTGGATACGCAAGTAAATCGTTGCGGTCAAAACCTGAGTATCCCTATTGGTAATTGGTTGCGTCAGCAGCTTGACATTTTAGAAGACGTTGTGAGGCAAAAGGCTCTTATTCCTACTGAACTATTACAGTTGTGGCCAGAAAAGAAAACTTCTTATTATAAACCATTGTATCGCGGCACTCGCTGCTATATTTTACAAAGCAAGTATTGTAAAGTCACTTCAGGAGTGACAGTTGAACAATCAGTTGAAACAGAATCGTCATCGCTAGGTGCAGGCTTTTATTCCTTTCATATTGAGGTGCCTGCTCTTTATGTGGGACCTCATCAATCTGACGGTAATTTGATTTCTCTCAATTTGCGCATTGCTCAAATTCATCATCAACCTGAGTTAACAGGACTTGATCACATTGAGAAAGTCATTGATTTTTGTGTCAAAGAGTGTCAAGAACCTGCTACCAAACCTAAACGTCGTCGTCGCGCATCAAAGAAAGATGGTGTTACCACCAAAGAGAAATCTAAGTATTGTAATCAGTTAGTATGTAGTGAATGTGGAAAACGCGGTCTTGCGCGTTATGTTCAAATAAAACATTGTCATCATGTTGTATGTATCTTTTCTTATGTAAAGGACAGACATCCTTGTAAAGTTCCTGCTCAATGTATTATTTTGTAATGAAGTCTTTTTGATATTGTAGGTTGTCATCTTCATAGACAGTGAGGGAACACCCATGCAGGAATTGAGTGCTATTGCAATGAGAGAAAGTGATCAAACTGTTGTTAGTGTATATCATAGATTTGCCTACTGTCCTCCACACAAAGACGAATGGTCACGACGTCATGTGCATGGACTTGATCCTTCTATTTTGATTCATATGGGATTTGTAAATGAAACGTATTTGATAAGTGATTTCAAACGGTGGCTGTCAGGTTTTCATATTGCTAAAATATTAGGAAATGATTCTGAACGAGAAGCAACAACACTTCAGTTGCACATTGATAATTTATATTTACCATGTTGGGTAGATCGTGTAAGACAAGACTATCATATGCATTGTGATCAAAAGAAGTTTAAAGATGAAATGATTTTTGATATGGCTATATGTTTCGGTGAGAGACATCACCTTTACAGACCACCATCCCATTGTAATACTAGAAATAAAGCTACCTACATTGCAAAACTCTCTTCACGCTGGCATTGTAGTCTCTATGACGTTTATGAACTGTATCTATGTTATTGTCAACAGCATGGGTCTATGTAAAACATGTTTTTACTCCTTCTGAATGAATGATGATCATTTTATGAAGTGTATTCTGTACTTGTGAATTTTGACTGATGTTGAATAAACTTACAGTGGAACATGATTGTTATTTCTGTTTTATTCATAGTGGAAGTCATTGAAGCAATGTGAAATCTATAGTCACAACGTTTATGATGGCGCATCGTACCTTAAGTAACCACATGTGTCATTTGACACTTGATCAACAAGGATTCGATGGATTTTTACAAGATTGGAAACTTACATTTAAAATGAAGATGAATGATATGAAAGTAGTGCTCACTGAAAGCCTTCCTCTCTTCAAAAGATTGATGGAGAGTTTACAACCTCAAGATGTAAAGGGTAGACTCATTGCTTATATAGAGTTGAAAGATTTACAAAAACCACTTCGTTTTGGATCTTATTGCACAAAATGGATTACTCTTAGTGATCAATTTTATGGTCGTCATATGGAGAAAATTATGGAGAGAATAGGAGAGACGTTGGAAGGAAATGCGTACGTCGTTAAACACATCATGATTCAACTGAGTGTGTTTACATCCACGACTTTATTTGATGCGCGACACATTGTGTAGATACAATAAAGATTTCTTTTCACTGAGCATTTTGTAATGGTGTATAGAGCAACATGAGTCATTGCGCTTTGTGCATTACTATCAGGCTCTTTGTTCGATAAATGAATGCGTCTTTGTTCGATAAAAGGGTTGTGACACAACATGAGTCATTGCGCTTTGTTAGATAAATGAATGCGTCTTTGTTCGAGAAAAGGGGCGTGTCACTCAAGTCTTTGTGAGGACCAGAACGACTTTGTAAGAGGGAAGGTTTCCACCAACGCAGTCAAAAGTTCACGTGCGATAATTCTTTGTCACATAACAAAGACAGGGAAAACGAGAAAAGGGAAATGCATGTGATTGGAGCTAGGTCTGCTTATAAAACGGACGACTGAGCTCTTGGCAATCATTTCCGTCCTTGCGCTAACCATGCAGTTGATCGAAGCCATCAACTCCTCTGCTCTGGCACTGGGTACACTGAACTCCCTTACTTTAGCATCGGGTAAAAATGCTTTCAATCAAAAGATAACTCATCATGGAGAAGCCGTGACCATAAAAACTCCAAGTCATCGGATAGATTATCTAAAGGTTATGTCAACAAAGTATGGACTAGTCGTGTGTGTGCCGTTAGACTATTGGACACAATTACAATTCAATACTCTTGAAACATTCCTGAAAGAAAATCTCACCATTCCCAAAGAAATTGTTCGACACAATGGGAAGCGGACACAAGTTCCCATCATGGAAAGACGTTACATGTATGTGCATATGGATAGACACTGTCTCATCATCCATGAAAAGGAGGGCAGCGAATTCGACTTACTCAATTGCAAACCACTCCCCATTTTGGAAATATGATTCTACTCCTTCGAAATTAAAATTCAAACCATCTACATGGGTCCGCGCAGGGACGGAAGGTTGTTTACGTTGAATCCCTATCTTGTCTCTATCACCTTTAAAAATGATGTCCATGTTGATGATGATCAACTACAGTAACACTCTCCACACACACTGAGAATGCACCATCGGTCTTTATGAGACCACGGCCTAACGGCCACCGTATCAAGAAAGAAAATGTACACTCACCATGCCACAGATGAACATGACTCTCTCTCCTTCTTTCTTAGGCATACCCTTCTTCACTCAGGTTTTAATCATGTGGAAATTATCAGCATGGCTCCATGTATCATGGAAAAGTCAGTGTGTTACATTTCATGATGCGAAACGTCAACTTCAAATAACTCTAGAACGCTTTCATCTACGAAGGTTGCATCGCGCAATCCTATCCAACTCTTGCCGTGTCATCAACGTAGGAGACGGCATTGTATTTATTCGCATTCAAGAGATGATTCTACATAATGATCACTGCTACATTGTGATTCTAAAACCCTCATGGGAAAAGTATAAAAGAGAAGTTCACTCAACCCTCATGTCATTTGTGAGTCATGCTCCCCATCCGCATCATCAACGCCATGCGCGAAATGAATCTCAGAAGAGACATCGATTTAGAACAGTTGCATACCCATCTACCCGATTAAGTCTATCATCGCGGTCGTCCACAAATGTTGGTCATTCGCATGAGCAACGGTCGAAATCTTCAAATCTTTCGCTGCGGCGAAATCCAAGTCCTAGGAAACCTTTCTCATTTCGTGATGCAGTCCATGTGTTACGAAGTCGTCAAGAAAATGCGAACACTCATGCCTCATCTACGCCTCAGTCCCCTGACATTGAAGAATATAGTAGTGTCTGTTCAATTGAAGATGTTAGTGAATCTAGCAAACATTAAAACCAGTAATCATTGTATATTTTATGAAACTGAACTCTTACCTGCTGCTCTGATTCGGAAGTGGCATCCTGTACATATTGCAGTGTTTCACAACGGACATTGTATCATGACTGGTTTACGTGATATCAGTAAAGTAGCTGACATTGATAAATCTTTAATGCGGTATCTGCATGAGTCACAGTTAATAGAATCGTGTTAATCACATCATGCGTTTTGAATGAGTCATCGCAATGAACTGTCGCCCACACAATTGTCGGTGAAAAGGTCATCAACAGGGTTCATCACTTTATGATGTGTCAGTGCTATTTATAGACATGAAATGATGCCCACACACTTGTCGGTGAAAAGGTCACGCTGTCTGACGTAAGGCGCCATCGATGTTGATTGACACGCCCACACACTTGTCGGTGAAAAGGTCACGCCGTCTGACGTGAGGCGCCATCGATGTTGAATGACACGCCCACACACGTGTCGGTGAAAAGGTTGAACAAGATTGATTAGATTCGTATAACTGGCGCCTTACCCCTTCATGAGTCAGAGCTATTTATAGACATGAGTCAGCAAAGTGGTTGATGTTTCCTAAGCCGAAGAAATTGTCATGATGCTACATTCGTTGGTGAGGATGTTAACTTACAAACTCTAACATGGTTATGACTTCATTTACATTTCGTCCATCTTACAAACAGTGATATGGTGATAACTTTATTTCTAACTTTACAAACGTCAACTTTATTTCTAACTTTACAAACAGTGAAACGATTCTGACTTCATTTACATTTCACCTATCTTACAAACAGTGATATGGTTATAACTTTATTTCTAACTTGACAATCGTCAACTTTATTTCTGACTTTACAAACGTCAACTTTATTTCTAACTTTACAAACAGTGAAGTGATTCTGACTTCATTTTATATTTCGCCTATCTTACAAACAGTGATATGGTTATAACTTTACAATCATCAACTTTATTTCTAACCCTACCCATGTTACAAAATGATTAAAACTTCTACTTCTGTCTAATGAGTGAGAATCCCATCTTTATGTCAAAAGAAAAACGAGACAGTCTGTACATGATATGTTATTGAATGAAAGACATTTCATCACAGTCACACATCGTTAATACTGATGGTAGCAGAAAACAAAGTTTTTATGGCTCACATCACCGGAAAAAACAAAGTCACTGATATGCAGGGAGAAAACAAAGTCACTCATGTACAGGGAGAAAACAAAGTCACTCATGTGCAGGGAGAAAACAAAGTCACTGATATGCAGGGAGAAAACAAAGTCACTCATGCACAGGGAGAAAACAACGTCAGGAAAAAACCAGTTGATATGTAAGTCATGATATGAACTGATTAGGAGTTGGACGCATGTTACAAGGCACTCACTCACAACACCCCATAGAAAACGCCATGGAGTGAAAAAGCAAAACATCAACCACAACAGAGAGGAAGCATTCATCATCAGACATCGCCGGACGGAGGAAGAGAAAGTTTCTGTCTCTTGGGTGGAGGTAGATGAGTGTCTGGATGGCCGTACGGTAATGAGTGGTTAGGACTCATCCAGCATCGCTTGTCTTCCCAAGCTGAGAGACCTCGTTTCCTAAACGTCGTTGTTCTGACTTGATGCGACTGTGATTTTAAAATGGTCATTTCTACTTTTTTAATTTTAAGTGAATCTAGGGCATCTTGATAGTCCCTATGTGTCATTTTTCTAACGATTGACTTCGAGATGCCTTTCGCCCGTTTTATAGAAAGCTCTGAGGATTTCAGCTTCATGGAGTACATCTTGGGACGAAGCAAGATCATCTCCTCTATCTGTTTGCCGGCACACTCATACTTGAAGCAGCCAAGCTTCGCTTTATTTGAGGTAGAGTAAAGCGGATGGTCAGTGGGATAGTTGGAACTATCAAACTTGGGTACTAAATATTTTAAAATATCTTCCTGCTTGACTTGGCTCGTGGTTGTCAAAGCTAGGAAGAAGCTGTCTGTATCACCTCCTACTAATTCCACACGTTGGAGAAGTGGACATGTCTTGAAAGTGTGGTAAAATAACTTGTACATTTCTAACTTGGAGTGATCCAAGACAGCTTGACCGACATAAATCGGCTTGCAAAGTTCTACTTTAGATTTTAGCATTTTAAAACCAGTGATGTCTTCGGAAATGACATCATGGTGGCAAAACAACGGCGAGCGACATAACTTGATACTCGTTTCCGGATCAGTTACGCTACGATAGTCCATGCGCTTTCTTACATCCTCCATGGTTTTACCAAAGAGGGCATTATTCTTAAATTTAAAGAAGTCCTTTTCGAAAGGATTCTTTGATTCAGCCCGTTTCTTGCTATTAAATTCTATATACGATTTTAGAAATGGCTTCTGCCTAAACTGGATAGCGCGATGGACTTTGTCAAGTTGCATCCCCATACCTAGATAGAATTTGAGGATGGAATAGTGCACGATGTAATGCTGCTTGCTCAATTGGGTGAGCAACAACTTCCTAGTGGGTTTGTAGTGTAAGTCATTTTCCGCCTCATATTTCTTATTGTGTTCCTCCATAAAGGGAGAGAACATATCTGGACTGACTATGCCAGATTCGGGTGCGAGAGGAAAATCAACGGTCCTATTCTTAATACAGTCTGGATAGATGAGGTCGACTTCAAATAAAAACCTATGTCGGCCTCATCTCCCAGTGCCATGATGTATGCTGGATTGGAGAAGTGTTCAATGTCATGGGGCTCTACCAATTGGAAGTCAGATTGCGGCAAAGTCTTGGAGAGTGCACTCCCATGCAAATTATTTTGGTCTATGTACATTAAATGCGTGGTCAATCCTATGTCTTGGGTGCTGTTGACAACATGTTTGTTGACAAATGTTAAGCCACCCCTGATACCACGTTCAAATAACGTGTACATTTCTGCATATTGCAGTAAATGAATGCTCTCTTTCGTCATCTTGAAGGCTGACTGATAAGACAGACCCGGAAGACTAACAAAATGGACGGGGTCTAAGGCGTCCTGTTCTAATATGACTTTCCTAAAAGTCTCAAACACGTCAGCCAACAGATAGACGTCTAATTTTAAGTAGGCAAGCATGTAGTCACCAAAAGTGCGACACCTAAATTCTAACCATGCGTGCTCTGCATGCCTATAATCATCCAGCGAACAGTCCTCACCCGTCAAATCATTTTTAAATTCATCGATGGACGGAAGGGATGTTTCTTTCAATGTATCCATTGAACTAAAATAACTATAAGGAAACACCCCTTTCCATCGTATCAGACTGTCACTTATGTTGGGATAGTCTTTCCTTAAATGTTGAATGTGGGGAAGTGTTTCTAAATTATTAGCCAACGCGGCTAAGGAAGAAGACATAAACTGGAAACTGTCTAGAAACTTTATGTCATAGAAGACAGGCTTCCCCTCCTTCGTCTTATCGACTTGAACTTTAGCAGTGATGCACATAAATTTTTCCTTACTTTGTGCAATCACTTTAGATGACCAGGATTTCATTTTACCGAATCCATGGCGAATGATGATGTCAGCATTATAACATTTAAAGTTATGTAAGATGACGGGGAGCGTTCGCCGTTTGAGCCTAAGTTTCATATTACATTTACTGCATAAGGCAGACCTAAATTTACCACTGAGATGGCAATGGTCCCTCACTTTCTTTTGTTGCTGACCATCAAAGGATGAACAACAGCGGGGACATTCCGTGGTCCTATCAAACTTGATTTTATCGGCTTCTGTGAAGCACATGGGTTTCCTAGTCAGCTCCGTTTCATAGCGTTGATGAAAACGGGCTTTCCTATCTAAAAAGTTGAGGAAGTTTTCAACGCACTCCTCGCCTTGCCACACATGCATTTTATTTTGGTTCCTATAATATGGATGCCACACTTCATAACAGGCAATGGCTGCTGGCTCATGACTTAGATCTTCTTGTTCAATGCAACATTCAATGTCCGCATAGATGGTACATGTGGGACTGAGCTCATTGCCGTTTTCTTCATACCTATAAAAATTATCTTTGGGCATGACTTCCATTTGAAGCTTGCCCTGAGAGCACCACTCGTAATGCTGTTCAAAATATGGCTTAGATGTGAAACGCAGTGTGCAGCGATCACAGTAGTAGAAATTATCCCTATAGGTTGCTTGATGATGGTATTACTTTGAAGTTTTAGGAATGCCACAATAATGCCATTCTGGGTGGTTGTCGCTATAGACTAGGAGATTGACAACCCAGTCGAAGTTACTTTGCCGATTATTATACCTAACGCCCTTCAGACCTTTTTCCCAGAGATGGACGACAATCTTAATGTTATTCAATTTTTCAAATTGGGCGATGCCTTTAAAATCTAATGTGTTGACATCTAGCCCGTCAAACTTAAGCTCATACTCCCATTCACAATACTTGGTGACTCTTTGACGATGCATACCTACATCATTATAGTGAAGAATGGAGAGGACGGCATACTTGAAACACTGGGACTGACACTCTACATTAATGACAGCCTTTTTGTCAGCCAGTGCTTTGGGGAGGGTGAAACAACCGCTCCCTTGTAAGTTTTCTAAAAGATTGATTTTGATGTCTACCTTCTCTATCCCATCAAAGACCAGTCCGCTGTCTCTTTCATTAAATTTATTTAAGTTGTTGACAAGATGGGTCGCATGTCTCTCTATCCACTCGTTTACATCACCTATGAGATCAGCAGCACAGGAGGCTATCCTAATGGTCACAGTGGACTCTACTTCTCCCGTGCTACTGTCTACCTTATTGAAACGAGCAGTGAGATAGAACATACCCTTAAGTAAAAATCTATCTAATCTCGCCAACATTTGATGAATTAAGCCTATATTATTCATCAAGAAAGGATGAATGTCTTGTACAGCTTCAGAGCTTTCTAACTCATAGTCGCGAACGAGCCTCTCAAGGGAAAACTTGCTCAGCCTTAGAGTGACGTTGTTGTCAGTGTAAAGCTCAGTGGAATGTGTGTGACAGAGTCTGTGCGAAGAAAGAACGAACTCTGTAGGAAAGGTCTTCTGACACGAAGAACAGGAAAAGCCGACGTGCGATGAAGAATGCTTCCTACCTGATGACGTTGGTGGTTGCCTCACACTGCCACAGGAACCGCCTTTGATGTGGACTCGCACGTTGGTGCTGTTGTAGAACGTACGTGCACAACCTTCACACTTGGGCCGTTGAGGGATGGGTCGACGCTTTCCTCCGCTGCAGGCATGGCCAGTGGTGTGACGTCTCACATTGTAGGCTGAGGCGAAGACCCTGTCACACCGCTGGCATCGGAAAGTCCTCCTCTTCGACTTCCATCTCCCTCTCCTCTCCCACTATCTCTAACTCCTGTTCCTCCAACAGTCTCTCCACCGACTTGACGGAGAGGAGAGGGAGGTCGACCGCTGCAGGTGGTGGTGGCGATGCAGGGATGATGGGACGGGAGGGAACGCCGGCGTCCAGGAGGTAGGCCGCCAGATCTGTTGAGAAAAAGAAATGAGATTAGTAACATGATTATCATTTCAAGTTTGAAGTCGTATCCCACTTTTCGCAATCACGGATACTTACCATCTAAGGACTGCAACTCCGGCAACGCCGATGGACGCGGAGGAGGTAGGAGAGGGACGCGAGCCGAGGGTGGAAGGGTCCTGGGCTTCGGTGTCGGAGGGATGTGGTGGCGAGGAGCAGGGACTGGCGCAGGGACGGGTGCAGGGAGCGGAGTAGGCGGTGGAGGTGGGGCGATGACGTTGCCCGAGAGAGGGGTTGCACCGTGGGTGGAGGCAGATGGGCGGGAAGGTAGGGCCGGAAATTCGTCATTAAATCTCCGCCTCGCGGCTTCTTCCCACTTCTTCATCTTCGCCAAGTCTGTAGAGAGGAAAAACAGATGAGATTAGAGGTTGCGGAGACAACAATGATGGAGAGCAAGCTATACGAATACAGAAGTGCTAAAACATGACATTCCAACTCTCATAGATGAGGGTACTTACACTTTCCAAGCCGCTCGTAAGCTTGCCCGATTGGTCCTTGGGGGACGGGTTCCCCATTACGAATGCATTCATGCACTGAAAAGGAATGACAACAAAGATGAGCAGAGGTAAATTTGGATTCGGTTTAAACATGAACAAAATAAGGGAAGGGCTCTTGATTTTAATGAGGATGACTACCCTAATGATGTTAGTAATAGAGTCAATCTTGATACAAATACTTACATTGCTCGATGGTGGCCCTCTCCATCTCAGCAGCAATGCGGTAATTTTCAATTTTGTTGAATTTCATTTTCTTGGTAGGATGTAGTGGATTAATTGTTGAACTTCAATCACTGAAAAGGAAAATGAGAATCGTTTCATTTGCCTAGTCAACGTTTATCATAGGAACAATCATTGAAGTTACATCTAATGAATTACATTTCACTCTACTCCATATCATAAAGACTAACCTTTGTCGAATGGCTAAAGTACTCTGACCTGGCGAGAGAAAGCATCACGTTGAGTATGAAGTCGAACGCCCAACATGAGCAACGGCTGAGAGGCTTCGGTCTAACAAACGACGAACAACCCGTGCAACACAATCCCTCTACGGCAGTACCCGCCGTCCCGAAGGAACGCTCGAGCAAAGGAGGTATTACAGCGATGATATGTTTTATGAGCAGAAGCGAATCTCTTGATAGCAGGAGACTACATGAAAACAACCTGATGGCAGGAGCTCACCGACACTCACCTTGTGAAAGATAAATGTGAAGAGCAGAGCTGATACACTACCTTTTATAAGATTTTCCTAAGCGGTGAATGGATCAGACCTCTCTTCCAATCACAGACGAGCTAGAGTTCCCGATGTGCGCACACACATTTGTAGCGCGTTATTGAAATCGTCCTGGGCAAAAATGTTGTTTAGCAATAGACTCAACCATAGCACCTGAAGTCAATACATTGAAACATGATGCTTGCACGATTCGTTTTCATCAAGAGAGCTTCGGAGGCTTAATACAACATTACATCCTTGAGTTTCAAAGGGAGGAGACTGACTTGGAAGCATGTTTAGACTACACACGAAAAATATTTACGGAGTTGATATCTTATTTCAAAGACAGTCTCATCAAGGCTCATTTAATTGCACATGTCAATTACATTCATTTTCCACATGGTGAAGAAGTGGAAAGTGTTGATTTTCAATTTCCTTCCTATGGACAAGAATATGTTACTGATGCTTCTAAGTTTTATACACGACATCTGTGGAAGATTATTTCTCGGATGGACAACTTTCATGGTTACGGCGATCATTTGCTTCTGAATAAAATAAACCATATTGTCATTGCTATTAGTAAAGTGGGTTTCAATGATGTTAAATCAAAGACCAAATAAAGTATTTTTCATGACACTTGTGTTGTGTTAAACTTTTTAGCGCTGTGGTGAACACTGTTTTCATATAACATTCTAAGCTCGCAGTCTCACTGCAGTAGAAAACTGCTTTTAGTTAACCTGATGAAGCTAATCTAACAGTTATGGAGTTTGAATTTTCTAATAAGGGAACATTTGACAACTGTCTCCAATCAAACTTTCTAACACTGAAAGTAAGTTACAAGATGATCTACACTGTGCAGTAAACCTTTTCGATAAAACTTTCTAGTGCTGTGATGAGTTCGGTCAGTCATACAACTTCGATGATTAAACTTTATTTTCACAAACGTGCGTCGCGGTAAAAAACTAGTTGACTACACTAACGCTTGCATTTCATGACATGTGTGTTTCACAAAACGTCATGATCAAACTTTTCTAACTATACGACCTGTGTTGCAGTAATACTTTTACAAACCATGATACACTTTCTGACGTCACTCACGAATAAACGTCATGATCAAACTTTACTTTCTCAAACGGGTGTCGCGGTAATATTATTTGACAACACTCACTTTGCAAACCATGATACACTTTCTGACGACACTCACGAATAGACGTCATGATCAAACTTTACTTTTACAAACGTGTGTCGTAGTAAATTATTTGACTACAGTAATGGTTATTTGACTGGTCCAGGACAAGCATTAAAAAAATCAAGAACTTTTTTTACCTGTAAAATCACCAATTTACGGGCCAAAATAGATGCAAAAATAGGAAAAATACATAAAATAGGAAAGTACCTTAAATTTATAAAAATACAAATGGGAAAAATACAAAAATAGGAAAGTACCTTAAATTTATAAAAATACAAATGAGAAAAATACAAAAATAGGAAAAGTGCCTTAAATTTATAAAAATACAAATGAGGAAAAATGTTTATGACCCAAATGTAATAAAAATGTATAATAAAATAATGATAATTACAGAAAATGAATATGAACAAAAATATTCATTTAAAAATGGAAGATGAAAAAACAGAAGAGCCATCAGCCCCTTTATATCCGATATTGGAACAAATGGATAAAGCAAAGTGTGCAGATAGAGTCAAATACATGAAAGATAAAGAATCCCAACTATTACTTAGACTAGATCATTATGATAAATTAAGAAAAAGATGGACTATAGTTAAGAATGTGATGTAACACAATTCCGCTGAAGACCCAAAAGTGATGAAAGGCGAAAACCCGTCAGCTACACCATCAGCCCCTTTATATCCGATGTGTAAAATCAACCATTTTTTGCACAAAATTGTTTCTTATTCAACAAAATTGACACGAAATTACGTACACAATATTTGCACATTTTCAACAGTAATTTACAAAATGTCAAGAAATGTCTACTCGTTAGGAGAGATTTTACTCTGTAATTAAATTTGAAAAAGTCTCCTAACCAGGAGACATTTGCATTATTATATAATGATGTAAGTAGTGTGTATGAATTGCCACACTTACAAAATGTCAAGAAATGTCTCCTCGTTAGGAGAGATTTTACTCTAATTAAATTTGAAAAAGTCTCCTATCCAGTAGACATTTGCATTACTATATAATGATATAAGTAGTGTGTATGAATTGCCACACTTACAAAATGTCAAGAAATGTCGCCTCGTTAGGAGAGATTTTACTTTAATTAAATTTGAAAAAGTCTCCTATCCAGGAGACATTTGCATTACTATATAATGATATAAGTAGTGTGTATGAATTGACACACTTACAAAATGTCAAGAAATGTCTCCTCGTTAGGAGACATGGTGAGAATGTTACATTTTATAATGTCAGAACTCCATTGGGCTTTCCATTCTTGGGGTTTGCATTCTTGAGGTTTGCATTATTTCGTCAAATGTTTTTCGGCGTCGTCCATTTTTGATGTGCGATGAAATTTTTCGAAAATTGATTTTAAAGAATGTTGCGGATTCATGAGAATCGGCGATGAACGGATATTGTAAATAAAAGTTATAAAGTCTTCTTAAAAACGCGACATAACTCCGGGAATAATGGAAATAGTCACTAAATGTATTTCCCGCACCTAGAATTTTGAATGCACGTCCCTTCAAGATAGCTAGTTTCAAACTACTGTTCTCATGATGATTTTCGTAGTTTTCAATTCTTTGTAAGAAAACACGTAGCGTCGGCAGAGTTACATCTTTATTCAATTCCTCGTTGAAATTAAATGATGACGACGATTCACAAGGTGCAGTTAAAGATGTTTCAAAAGTTTCTATAATTCTCCATTCTTTGTATAACTAATCTTCCTCTTCTTTAGTCTTAATATTCCTCCTTCTGTACTCTTGGAAAACTTCTTCACATCGTCTCTTCTCTTCTTCGTTTGTAATGATGTTTAAAATGTCCATCCCCAAATTGTTGAATTCAGTAAGTCGAGACATAATATTACACTTTCGCAGATGAATCGTGGAAGACACAGTCACGTAGAACACTCGCAGAAAGAATGAAATTGACAATACGTGGCAGCATCTGCTCCTAATGGCAACGGTTGCCACTTGTGGCAGCATCTGCTCCTAATGGCAACCGCTGCTGCTTGTGGCAGACAATGATCTCATGCATAATGCGGCTAGAGGTCGCCTTGCTGGGGAACAAAGCTCTGAGTCAGACAGGTTGTCTCTCATTATCAGATGTCACATAATCTCATGTCGGCAATTAATTCGTTTGAGAAAATTCCGAAATAGAATTTATCTCATGTAAAATGACTGACCTGATCGAGTTCCTAAAACAATACGGTAAACAAACAACTACGAATTTTGATCGAAAGAATATTGCTAATCGATTAGGAATAAAGAATTTTCATGTCGTAATGAGAGACGAGTTACAATTGATCAAAAATAAGCCAACTGTAAATTTCGTAACCAATATCCACCCGTCAGATCAAAAAGGTGTACATTGGTCAGCAGGACAAAGAAATATAAACGGTTCTAATTATTATTTTGACTCATACGGACTTCCACCTACGAATGAAGTAATAGAATTACTTGGGAATGGAATTTATAATACATTTCAAATTCAAAAACCAGGAACTACTTACTGTGGGCAATTATGTCTTTATGTTTTATTGAAATTACAGGAAGGAATACCATTTCTAGATATTATGTTAGAATTTAATAAGGGAATTTAATTCCCGAAACGTTAGTTCCAATAATAATGATAATTTAAATCAAGCGAAGCTAGGTAGCTAAAGCGCTACCTAAAGGTTAAAGCTCGCTTCGTTGTAATTCATTTTGATAAAATCGGCCTCTGATATCTTCATCATCTAAATCTTTGATTTCGTAAGTAATCGGATAAGTTTGATTTATTTTACAAACTTCAAATATCTCTTTCGTCCAATAGCCAACAAAGCCTTTTTCAAACTTATTCTTATATTTAAATATTCGTACCCTATCTCCAATTTTAAATTTCGGCTTACATTTCTGTACATTCGGATTATTCTCATTCGAATAATTATTTTCGAATATTTTCTTTCGTATTAAACCAGGATCGTCAGAAGCCTTCTTTGGAGTTTCTTCAATACCTGAATGAACTTTATTATTGTGCTCATCTACAATTCCTGATAATATTTTTAACCATTTCTGATTTCCTTGCTGAGTAAATTTCTTAAAGATCTTACCTTTTAGCGTTCTATTAAAGCGCTCTATTACTACAGCCTTTCCTGCATTTTCTGTGGAATAAACAGTTTCAAATAGTGGCTTTACGTTTCTATTGTAAAACTCGGACCCTTTATCAACGAATAGCTTCTTTGGTGTTCTATTATTTTCTTTAAAGATTTCTTCAAACGCATATTTAACTGACAGACCAATTTTGTTTTTTAAAGGCTTTACCCAAGCGTAACGTGTATATAAATCTACAACGGTCAATGCGTACTTAAACCCTCTTTCATTAGGCATATTTATTAGATCAGCACTCCAAATATCATCTTTATTAAATACTTTTACTTTCAATAGATATTTCGGCTTTCTGTATTCCCTATGAATTTCGGACGCGTAGGTTCGAGCGTTGCTCTCAGACAGCTTTGCTGTCGTTTCATCTATCCCCTGGCCAAAAAGCATTTTTGCTTGTAAAGCTTTCTTAACAAGCATTCTTTCAATTTTTTCTCTAAATGTAGGATTTTGAATACTATCTAATTCTTGAATCATCTTCTTATCAGCTACATGTCGAGAACTTAGGTCATGATTTCGATAAGCTAAATCATGTGTATAAGCGGCGGCGTTTACTCTTTTTATTGGTTTACTATTTTCTCTAGGTGTATTATCATCGTTTAATCTTAAATCTAATCTTGTGCCGGGCCAGTAAAATTATGCCCAGGTAAATGTTTCTCTTTCGAATATTTACTCCAAATAAAGCCAGGAAAGTTTTCTAATGCTTTTTGTATATCGTTACCTTCGTAACGCTGGCAACCGGAAGTCGACGCTTCGCGTCTCGGCATCAAAGATGCAGTTGGGTCACCTCCGGTGTGAAGCCAAACGCTATCCCCACTTTCGTGACGTTGAGAATTTGAGGTTCTATGTACTTTTAAGAGATAATCCATTAGATCTAGAGTTGAAATTCTTAAGTTATTCAAATTCAAGGAATCCACTTCGCTCATTTTTAAAGATTAATTTTTAACGTACCATACTAGGATTTAGATAAATGCCACATCCATCTTTCGTTTCTTTTATTTGAATTAAATCATCAATATTATTTAGTACATTTTTAAGAACTAGTTTCCCCTCATTAGCTAAATTTAATTTACTAATAAAATTATCTACTATTCCCTCACCTCTTGCCGCTTTCTCTAACTCTCGATTATGTCGTTTTTTTCTTCTAATGCTGCCTTCTCTGATTTATTTTTATTTACTGCCTGGACAACACCAGCTGTCCCACCTGCAACACTTCCTGCTGCTGCTATACCTCCTATTATTAGAGGAATTAATGGTAGAATTCCTCCATTCTTTTCCTCTTGAAATTTAATATTCTCGATCATTGGTCTACTTATGTAATACTTCTTTTTGTCAACCGTAATAGTTTTCGGTGTATTTTTGTCAATGATGTTACGTAGTTTTAATTCAACCGTTTTATTATTCATTTTTTAATAAAAAATTTATAGTCTTGGGTTTTTCTAACCAATAGAGGCTTGTTCAGAGGCTTTAGCCGATCGGGCCAAAGGTCCTCAGGTTTCTAACCAATAGAACCTTGTTCAGAGGCTTAAGCCGATCATAAACGTAAATATTTTTCCCAAAAGTCAAATTTAAGCTTAAAAAATGCCGATAATTTATAAACACAATCTTAAACATTTTGCTTCAAATAATAAAATGTCTAATGAACCATCTATGAAACCTGTGTACCATTATGACAGTGTAGAAACTGTTCAAACAGAAGGAGCTGGCAACTTTTCTGGTATCGGAAGTATCGTTAACTTGATTAAAAATAATAAAGATTTGATTTCATCTGCTGCTAAAGGAGCGGCTGCTATAGGTAGTACAGCTAGTGCCATATCGAATGCTGTTAAGTCACAAAACGAATTAAAGCAACTAGAAGTTATTCGCAAACTTAGGAATGATGCAAAAGAAATGCAAAAAGACAAAAAGCTCTCAGAAGAAACAAAAAACAAAATTGCTAAATTAGCGAAGATGGAAAGTAAACATGATGAAAAAACAATTGAAGAAATGAGAGGAAATGGTCTTGCAAAATTCTAGTAATATTCTAGCATCCCCCGTTTGTCAGTTATAATCAAAAAAAGAATGACTATATAAGAGTTGCTATGAAACCCCGGTTCTTCAGGAAGAGTGAATACTGGAGGTGATTTAATTTTTGAAGTTGATAATCAGCAAAGTTATTTATATTTACCCGATTCATTTTTACACTGTGAATATTCTCTATATTCTGATGCTAATTTTACAACACCATTACCTGCTACGGATAATATTACATTAGAAAACAATTTCTTCCCAAGATTATTTACACAAATGCGTTTAGATGTTGCAACACAAAATATAGAAACAATAAGTGATTCACCTGGTATTATTGATTCGATGCTTCGACTTGTTACAATAGGTGAAAATACTAAAATGCATGAAATCGAAGGATGGTTTCCAGATAATAATGATGATATAATTATAGATGATTTAACTCACGCTGGAACAGACGCAGCAGGAATTGCGAAAGATGTAGAACAAATTGCAAAACATTTAAATAAAAAAATAATAATGCATATAAAGAAAGACGTAATTTTAATAATAAAAGTAAACAAACAATTGATTGGTCATTGTCTCCATTATTCGGGTATTTAGATTACAACAAAATATCATATCAATTAAAATTCAAATTAATAATTCATCGCACTGTAAATAATGAATCAATATTTTATGGAAAGGCTGGGAAGAAAGCATATTTAAAAAGTGATAGATTTGAATGGTGGATCAAGCACATTACTCCTTGTTTAGAGGTTGAATTACCTATTACGAAACGATTAAATACTAATAAACCAATTCCAGTAAGTTTTATGAAGCGTACTGCGAGTTCAGTCACTTTTACTGAACAAAGATTTAACTGGCATTTCACAAGGACATCGAATACTCCAAGATATTTTTTACTCACTTTTCAAAAGAATGAAACTCCTAGTTTTGATAAGAACAATAGTCTTTTCCATATTAATTCAATTAGAAGTTTACAAATTTCATTAAATCAAACACGTTATCCTATCGATCCATTAAGATTTGATAGCTCAAATAATCAATTCATGGAAGGATATGACGCTTATAGAAATCTGTGTCGAGAATTTGGAGTTGAAGCACAATTAAATCCTATAGATTGGAAGAATTTATATCCTGTTTTCTGTTTTGATTTAAGTGCACAATCTGAAGATATTATCAAGACTGGTTGTGATGTGACAATTAATATTGAAAAGACAAATTCCACAACATCATTGATGGCTTATGATTTATTGCTAGAAGATGTAGAATATTCAATTGAAATTCTTAACGGAAAAATGGTTAGGATCGGCTAAAGCAAGGGGACCTTTGATCTGATCGGCTAAAGCCTCTGAACAAAGTTCTATAGGTTAGTAACCTGAGGACCTTTGGTCTGATTAAGATTTACGTGTATGAATGGACAACAACTTCGTGATAACTTTATTAATATTCTGTTGCACTTTATCTATTGCGTCAAGCAGCGTGTGATGTACTTTAATTTCTTTGCTATTAACTTGCATTTTCTCCTGGTTAATCTTCAACGCCGTTTTAAGAGCATTCAATTGTGTTTTATCACTAACCTTTTGATTAAGTGTTTTTACTTCATTTATCATTTTATTCATGAACTTCACTTGTTGTGTAATTCTGGTACTCAATTCGTCAACACTTTTTTGGAATGTAGATTGCAGTTGTTGCAACTGTTGTAATAATTTTTGATTCTTTTCAGTAACTTTGACTAACTCTTCTTTCAGTTGTTTATTTTGATTTGTATTCTTTATAATGGCACCCCTTAAAGTTATTGATAATAGGATTACAATCTTTGACTGTTCTGTTATTTTTTTTATGAAGTGTTGATATATCTACTTCTAGATCTTTATTCTTGTTATCAAGTTTTAATAATTTTTTTGTAAATGATTTGTCATTAAGTTTTTGCAACTCCAATTCATTTATTAGTGGAGCCACCTGTCTATCAACATATTCTTTATTTGCTAATTCAGTATTTTGTTGTGGAAGAATGGAAAGATGTAACGGTCCTGTCAAAACGTCTCCAGTTTTCATGATATAGTTGTCTAGGTCTATGTCTGATTCTTGATTATTTGAAATGTAAGCACCTCCTCCAACATTTGTCAACATCATTTTTTCTGTTTAAAAATATGTTATCTAACGAGGAATTTGAAGCCCCACGTTCCGAAGAAGGAGTTGACGCTTTGCGTCTCGGCATCGAAGATGCAGTTGGTGGAGCCAAGTTTCTATCCAACAAAGTTGGCAGAACCAAGGTTCTATGTGAAATCTGTAATGCGGCATTCCATAACAAAGCATTATTAAATAAGCATGTGAAAGTAGTACATACAAGTGCATCTCCAGTACATGCAACAGCATCTCCAGTACATGCAACAGCACACCCAGTGCAACACTTACAACACTTACAACAACAAATGCTACAACAACAAATACTACAACAACAAATGCTAGAACAGTTGCAACCAGTAAAAAAACGTGTGCTGAATGTGGAAAAGACATAACATCTAAGAATTTTGCACGTCATCAAAAAAGATGTCAATTACCAACACAACCAAAAATAAAAGATAGACAATGTTTGAATTGTAATAAATATTTCACTGCCCAGGGTTTTACTAATCATTCTAAGTCATGTACAATTAACACACGTAAATGTACTAGTTGTGAAATTCTTAAACCCAAAACAGAATTTTATGACAGCAAATACCAATGTAAAGAATGCTTAAAAGCACAAGTGAGATGTAATAACTGTAACAAAGTTGTAATGAAGAGAAACTTCGCACGTCATGTAACAATTTGTCATGAGTAATTAACTTTTGTATCTCTAATAGTCCGGAGGTCAAGTCCATGAAGTTACTTGAATCTCTTGTCTTCTTTTAAGCCTCGGACTAAATAGAATGATTGATAGATTGGTAGATTGATTGATTGATTTCCGTAATAGTCCGGAGGTCAAGTCCATACACTCACTTGAATCTCTTGTCTTCTTTTAAGCTTCGGACAGTCCGACACTCACTTGGGTCTCTTGTCTTCTTTTAAGCTTCGGACAGTCCATACACTCACTTGAGTCCCTTACCCTCTTTTAAGCTTCGGACAGTCCGACACTCACTTGAGTGCCTTGCCTTCATTAAGCCTCAGACTAAATAGACCGTAGTAGTCCGGAGGTCCTATAGAGGTATAAAACACTCAAAGGAGTGTCGGACTAGTCTGGAGTCTGAAGCATTTTTTCTCATATAAAAAATAGGAAAAAAGAAATGAATATAGAAAATAGAGCTACACTAGATGTTATACGAACAGGAATTAGTGATTTTCGAGATGTACTGAAAAATGTAAAACCTTTAGTTGATGATGCTAAGAATACAATAAGTGATATAAAACCATTATGAAATAATAAATTATTTTTAAAAAAATAAATAAAATTATGTCTATACATAATGACTACAGTCAGTATATCATCAAAGACATACCAGTGTTAAAAGATTATCATCATCCTATAAATCCTGTAAATTCAAAGAAAGAAGTTAAATTTCAGTACCATCATAAATACATAGAGTTCGTTAAAGACTACAAAATAAAACACGGTTTAAAACCACATATTAAAAATGGATACTTACCACCGTGTCTAAGAAGTTTCAGAGTATTTTTAGCGTATAATATTTTATGGTGGTTGGTTAAGAAAGAACATTTAACAGCTTACGATCTAAAGACGTTAAATGAATTAAATATTCCCGTATATATCCAACGAAGTTGGCGGAACCGAGGTTCTATGTAAAAACATAAATTTTTTTATAAAAAAGTAAAACATAAATGTTTTATTAAAAAAAGGTAAAATGGAGGAAGGTAACCTATATTGTAGGATATGTAAAAAACAGTTACAGACGCCTAGAGGTTACAAATCTCATTTAAAGAGTCGTTTGCATTTACAGAATGTAGAACGACATAATACAAGTGATATAACGAGAATGAATGAATATATAAACTATCTAAAAACATTACCTACTGATATAGAAGTTAAAAGAGTATTTGATGATTATTCACATTCAGAATATAAAAAAGTTTTTAGTGTAATAGATGAACCTGAAATAGATATAAAGTATTTATATGATGATCCCGAACAAAGTGACATTTATGAGTATGATGAATCTGTCGAAACCGATGAAACTTTTTATGATATTCTATCCAACTTTTATAGTATATTTAGAAAATCTTTCAAATGTTATATGAATGTAGAAGTACGTTACACAAAGACTGGACCTGATGGAAATATTGAAGAAATAGTACAAGGCCATTTCAGTAAAACACAAGAAATTCATAATGTAAATAATATACAACCCATATTTGAAACAATGATAAATAAATTAAAAGATGCTATAACTGAAGCTCAGTTGCGTGAATCTGGTTGGAAGCTTGTTAGAATAGTATCCAAGAAATTAGTAATTAATAAATATAAAAATAATACTGGAGGTAGTTACATACCCCTACCTTTCAGTTCACCACAAATAATTAACATACAAAACGACGACAACTATTGTTTTCTGTGGAGTGTTATAGCACATTTGCATCCTGCACGATATCACAAAGAAAGACTAAGTCATTACAAAAAAGAAGAATACATAAATGAATTTGATCTTTCTGATGGATTAGATGAATTTCCATATGATTATAATAAGCTAACAAAGTTTCATAAAAGAACAAACATACAATAGAAGTAAATGTTTTTGAATTAAATGTGACGTATGTTTCTATTGGTGATGTTACTCCCTTATATCCCGGAGATATTGAAGTTAATAAAATTGTTTATAACAACTTTAAAAAATTTTATTTGAATAACAAAAATTTATGCCAAACAGAAATAGTATACAATGAAAGAGGAAATTACATGCATCATAATATTATTTACAAAGGAAATGTAATATGTACTGAAAAATATGAAATTATAAAACATTGTCACCAATAATGATTAATCATAATAATTATAAAGGACGTGGTTTTACTTCTGGATATCAACAGCAGTTACAGATGTTAGAACAGCAATATCAACAACAGTTACAGATGTTAGAACAGTTACAGATGTTAGAACAGCAATATCAACAACAGTTACAGATGCTACAGCAGCAATATCAACAACAGTTACAGATGTTACAGCAGCAATATCAACAGTTACAGATGTTAGAACAGCAATATCAACAACAGTTACAGATGTTAGAACAGCAATATCAACAACAGTTACAGATGTTACAGCAGCAATATCAACAGTTACAGATGTTACAGCAATGATATCAACAACAGGTACAGATGCTACAGCAGCAATATCAACAACAGGTACAGATGTTAGAACAACCAGCACAAGCAAATATATTATGTTATAAAGAACATTACATATTGTGCAAAGATGTTTCTATATTTACAAAAACTTCAGATAATGCTAATTTCCCCTGTCTTCAATGTATGATAAGTTTTAGAACTGAACAAGCATTGAATAATCACTTTGTAAATTGTCAAGAAAATGAAGCAGTCAGAAATACGTTTCCAAAAGAAGATTATTTAGAATACAATAAATGGTATTTCAAAAATAAAGTACCCTTTACAATATATTGTGATTTTGAAGCATATAATGTCAAAATTACAGAACAAAGTACTAGCAAGCATTTGTTTGAGCAGAAACCATTATGTTGGGGAATGTACATTCATTCAAATTACCCCGAATTATTTAAATCAGAATATTATCAGTACTATGGTGAGGACAGTGCTATAAAGTTTGTTAACACAATAGAAGAATTACAAGGACGTTTTTCAGAATTGCTTAAAACAAATAAACCAATGCTTCCATTAACGTCTGAACAATTAGTGCAATTTAATAATGAAAAGAATTGTTATTACTGTGGTAAAGAATTTACAACTTATAAGCGAAGCGACGGTTCTGCCGACAAAGTAAAGGATCATGATCATCTAAATGGATTATATAGAGGTGCATCACATAATTCTTGTAATCTTAATGCAAAAAAATTTAGATATAACTTTGTTCCTTTATATTTCTACAATGGCTCTAAGTATGATTTCCATTTAATAATAAACGATTTATTTTCATCTGAAACATTACAGCAATTAAGAACAAACGTACTATGTAAAACAGAAGAAGAATACTTTTCAATGCAATTTGGGAGTAGTATTAGAATATTAGATGCATTTAGATTTTTTACTCCTTATTCATTAGAGTTCATGGGAAAAACATTGAAACTTGAACAATGTAAATTATTAAGTAAATATAACTTGAAGCCTCTAAAAGGCATATTTCCATATGAATATTCAACCTGCGGTTCACAGTCGAAGACTGATTTAACTGGAGATATAACCTGCGGTTCACAGTCGAAGACTGATATAAATAGAATAAATGAAATAATGCAAGAACAACAACTTCCTTCACGTGACAAATTTAAAACAACATTAAAACAATCACAACTGTCTGAAGAAGATTATGCAGAAGCTGAAAAGAATTGGAAAGAGTTAAATTGTAGAACAATGTATGATTATACAATGAAATATCTTCAGATAGATGTATTAATATTAGCTGATCTATTTGAAAACTTTCGTGATATGTGTATCGAATATTACGGAATAGATCCATGTTATTGCTATTCTACACCAGGTTTAACATGGTTAGCAGGATTGAAATTTACTGATATTAAACTTAAATACTATAAAGAAAGTTCTTACGATAAATTGTTATTCTTTGAATCTGGAATTAGAGGTGGAGTTTCATCAGTTTTAGGTAATAGATATGTTAAATGTTATAACAAGAAAGTAAACCCACAAGAATATGGAATAATGAAACCTTTGTCACTAGAGGAGAAAGAAAATATATTAGAAATTTTTCGAACGAAACGAGAAGGAGTAGAACGTGAAAATGCAATTGATGAGTTTATGAGAGAAAACTATTTGTTATATTATGATTTTAATAGCTTATATTCTTCTTGCATTATACAAGAATTGCCTACAGGTGAAATGGAATGGAGTGGTAATGATAAGTACGAACGACCTATTGAAGATGGATATGGTTACGTATAAGAAGTTGATTTACGATACCCTGATGAAATAAAAGATACAACAAAATATTTTCCATTCTGTCCTGAAAATAAAATACCTAATATAGATGATTTTACAGATTATCAAAAGTCTATATTACCTAAAAAATACAGACCAACAAAGAAACTCATGTTAACACAAAGTAATAAAGAAAAGTATGTTGTTGAAGGAAGAATGTTAGATTGGTATTTAGATCATGGAATGATTCTCACTAAAATACACCGAAAATTAGTATATAAGAAATGTAAGTGGTTAAAAAATTAAATAGAATTTAATATTGAAAAACGTAAAATAGCTAAGAGAAATAAAGATGATTTTGGAAACGTATTCTTTAAATTAATGAATAACGCATTTTATGGTAAAACTTTAGAAAATGTACGTAATAGACAAAATATTGAAATAGTTTATAATAAAGATCGATTTCAAAATTTAACTAGGAAACCAACTTATAAAAGAACTACTAGATTTAATGATAATCTGTGTGCTGTACATCTAAGAAGAAGCATTGTAAAACATGACAAGTTTAATTTTATAGGATTTACTATATTAGAACTAGCTAAACTATCTATGTACAATTTTATATATGATCATTTAGCACCTGCTTATGGTCGGAACTATAAACTACACTTTACAGATACCGATTCTGTTTTCTTAGAATTAACAATACCGTATAATTCTTCACTTGATGAAGAAATTAATAAAATAAAAGATATCATTCATCCTTCTGATTTATGTAAAGTAAAAGATGAACTAGAAGGAAATGAAGAGTACATAACAGAAGCTGTATTTCTAAAAGCCAAATGTTATTGTTATAATATAAAGTCTAAAACATCTAAAACATTAAAAGGAATTTCAAAAGCATCAATAGCTAAACAAATAACATTTCAAGATTATAAGAAGGCATTGTTTAATAATGAAATAAAATCAACATGTAATTATAGACTTAATTCAAAGAAACATAAAATGTACTTAAAAAAGGAACATAAATTAGCATTAGATCCATTTGATGATAAAAGAAAGATTTTACCTGATGGAATAAGTACTGTACCTTTTTAATTTTTTAAACATCTAGTCAGAGAACAATTGTTCGATTCAGAGTTTTACTCTGTGAACAAATGTTCAATAACTCTATCATGTACTTTTTTATCAATATTGATTGTAATAAATCCATAATCGTTTGACCAAGCAATACTGCAAGATTGTTTAAAATCATCTTTATCTCTTATACATAAGTCTCTTAACAAATCACTTAGGTTTCTTGAATTAATTTCAAAAAGCATAAAAATATTAGCATTCTTTCTAATAACGCTGCCATCTAGTGAATACATGCTTTGTGTCAAATAAAACACACTACAGTGATTGTGTCGACCTCTTGTAAAATAATTTCTCTGAACTGCCTGATCTTTGTCATTAACACAATCATCAAACACAACACAATGTTTTCTCGTTTTATTTAGTTTACTAGAATCTTGCATATTACCACTATCATCTATTAGTTGTATCGATATGTGTTTACTTTTATTGGGTTCTACTAGTTGTTCATTTTTCGCTGCTTCTTCACACCAAGAACTTATTTCTTCTTCATACTCCGATTTTTCATATTCTTCAAACAGTGAAGCTATAGCTGATTTGGTAAGATTATTTTCAAAACCATATTTCAAGAATTGGTAAATAGGTTGGTCTGCTGTTGTTGCATAAATAATAAGATTGTTATAATCCAAAAAGTTTGGTGTCGTGAGAATTTTAAATAATAGATACGTTTTCCCACAACCTGATCTACCACAGATAACTGCTAAAACCTTACTGGATAGGTTTGGATGATGATTGAATTTCACTTTCTTGTTTAGTGGAGATTTTACAGAAGTGTTTTCACTCATTTTTTAAGTCAATATTTTGAATTAAACCTCTCGTAATAATAGATCTATCATAATCTCTTCACCTCCAAAATTTATTGCCTTTCCTTTCTCATCTGTTATTCTAATGGTAATGGAATTAATTGTTTTTCGTGTAACTGGAAAATATATTAATGATTTTGGGATTACATTTAAACTGTAACCAATCGGAACTGTAAATGCTGAATAACTGAAGATATTATTTGTTAGCTTTCCATTAACATAACCACCTTCTATAATATCACACTGAACGTTGATTGAATTTATTTCAGTTATTTTAGGTATATTTTCACTGATATGAAAACCTTGTGCATAGAGTTTCTTTTTAAATCCTAATAGTTTCGACAATGATCTATCATGATTAAAATCAACTTGATAATTTTCATCTTAAGTAAGAGAAAATTTATTTACTGCTGGTTCAACTGCGAAATGTAATTGTTTCTTGTCTTTAAATTGAATACCTAAATGTCTTTTTATTTCATTGGAAATAGATTCAACTTCATAAGATCCAGGAAGAAAAGTTAATTCTTTCCAAGTTTTACCTTTGTCATTTGAATACTTAAATCGGTCATTTACATCTTTGATAATATTTTGTATAGTGTTAAATGTTGAAAGACTAGTTAATGCTACTTCATAATGTTTGTCTTGTTCTAAGTGAATAATAGGATCTAAATTACAAGTATGTGATGACGCAGTTGCTATAAATTTTAATGTCATACTAAATTTTGATGAGGTTAAAATCTCGGTTAAATTTTCTAAATGTTTATTAATTTTTTCTAGTTCTGCCGAAGATATTTTTAACTAAATATTTTAGATATTCCCATATAGAGTTATGTGCTTCTTGCGCTGACGGTCATAACATAATTAGATAAATTTTGGTAGTCTTCTTCACTTATAACGTTCTTTTCCCATAACCGTTTCGATATTGCATGTATTTCGTTAAAACTGGATTTATGCCCTTGTTCTGCTGCAGCTACTAAAATATTTAATCTTTTCATTATTTCTTGTGGGTCATCTGACAAAAATACAATTCTCTCTCCTGTTGCTGTTTTTGAATAAGCGACAATTGGTGAATAATTACCAGTCGCTGTTGGAACATCCGTCGCTGTTGAATAAGCACCCGTTGGAATACCAGTCGCTGTTGGGACAGATGCCATTGACAATAAGTGTACTAATTGTTTATAAAGTTTAAGAGTTTTTACTGCGTTAACTTTATCTAACATAGCTTTATATTTCAGTAGATCATCAGCATGATATTTATCTAACTCCGCTCCTCTTAATAAATCCACGAAATTTCTGTCTAAACTAAAGGGTGTTTTGTCTGGTGCATAAATTAAACCTCGAGAAGGATGTGGAAATATTTCCTTTCCGCCTAAGAAAAATCTAAGAGATGACTTTCCATCGATAAAAATTGTAGAATGTTCAAATAGCATAGATTTTGGTAATTTCTTATTTATATTTTCTTCTAGGAGACCATAATCATCTAAGATAGTTTTCTGCACTGGATCAATCAGACCCATTTGTCTATCATGATTTGTACGTTCTTTCTTAATATCAGATTTAACTTGTTCAACTAATTGGATTTTGTCTTTCATATTAGATTCAACGCCAACTTGCAACATTCGATATTGTCTACGTTTCTCCTTCATAATATTTTTCTGTTTTATTAGTTCTTCTAGTTGTTTTATTTTTGCCTCATTCGTCTCATTGGTATCCATTATTTTATAATATAATATTTGAATTTTGTGGTATTATTGGTACACAGCAAAAACACTGCACCAAAGGTGCTGAGACTTGAAGAGTTGACTTTACTGAACAACTTATTTTTGTTCTAATGTTTTGTTTAATAAAGTTTTTATTTCTTCCAAAAAAACATCATTATTATCTTTGCCTTGAGAAAATTGTTTGGTATTTTATTTGCTTCTCTAGCTATTTGATCAAATTTTTCAATCTCATCTAACGTAATAACATTATCATCACACACTCTCTGAAAGTAGTAATGAAGTTTATCATATACCTCTTTGACATGTACATGTTTCTTACTTAAGGATTTACATTTCTTATTGATTAAAGACTTATCTATCATTGTTGCGAGTGAAGTTGTAAAAACACCTGTACCTGTTAAAGCAGTAGCAACAACAGGAATTGTAAGAACGCCAGATGAAATGACAATAGTGAGAGCACCTAAACTTATTGTTAAGAATATGCCAATTCCTTGTGTCACATTCTTAACTATAGTGCATCTTTTTCTTAATTTATCATAATGATCTAGTCTAAGTAATAATTGGGATTCTTTATCTTTCATGTATCTGACTCTATCTGCACACTTTGCTTTATCCATTTGTTCCAATATCGGACATAAAGGGGCTGATGGTTCTTTTGTTTTTTCATCTTCCATTTTTAAATGAATATTTTTGTTCATATTCATTTTTTGTAATTATCATTATTTTATTATACATTTTTATTACATTTGGGTCATAAACATTTTTCCTCATTTGTATTTTTATAAATTTAAGGCACTTTTCCTATTTTTGTATTTTTCCCATTTGTATTTTTATAAATTTAAGGTACTTTCCTATTTTTGTATTTTTCCCATTTGTATTTTTATAAATTTAAGGTACTTTCCTATTTTATGTATTTTTCCCATTTTCGCATCTATTTTGGCCCGTAAATTGGTGATTTAAGAGGTAAAAAAGTTCTTGATTTTTTTTAATGCTTGTCCTGGACCAGTCAAATAACCATTACTGACTACACTAGCGCTTACATTTTATGACATGTGTGTTTCATAAAACGCCATGATCAAACTTTCTAACTATACATCAACCTGTGCTGCAGTAAAACTTTTGTACAACACTGACAAGAGCTTGTTCACTAGCGAAGAGAGAAATCTGTGGTGTGTTGCGTGCGGCGCAAGGGTGGCCTCACATTTCATTCTTTCATCATTTTTCTTCCCCTCTGCATTCCATATCCGAAGATATGTGGCGGGCTTGGGACCGCTTTAGCTGCATTAGAAGGTTGGCCCTTAAAAGAGCCCATGGGTCGTTCTCCGTCCACCGACACTCTCACTTCAGCAAAAACTCTGAAAGAAAAAGAATAGGAGATTAGAGACGGCGAGGAAATGATCATGTCGAGGAAACTTACTGGGCAACTTCTTCCGAACTTTTCGGACGACGAAGTCCTCGAGCTCTCCAGTGATGTTCATATTCATATGTAGACACCGGACTCCGTCGCCCTCATAGCATTGTTGAGTCACATTGGGGTCGTCGGTGATTGTGGGGACGTCACATACATTACTTTGGAAGAGGGGAAGATGGACTTCATACACTCTTCTTTTTCTACTCTTCAAACACTCATGCAGTCGCTCAACTTCACCCGCCAACCTCTTATTTATTGCCTTCACCTCCTCCGTCTCCTTCACCACGCTTCGCATCCGCTCTATCTCTTCATCCTTCCTCGACAAACTCGCCTGCAAACTCTCCACCAAACCTGCCTTCCTCATCAACTCGCTCCTTTCCGCCATCCATTCCTTCTCCTTCTTTCTCATGCCCTCCAACTCTTCCCTCGTTGCCCTATACCCCTCAACCTTCACCGTCATCTCTTCATTCTCCTTCAAAACTTTTCTATTGACACTTTCCAACCCCATCATGCGATCCTTCATCCTTACAAATGCCTCTGTATCATACCCCTCTTCCCGCCGTGGCGATGACGCTGCCATCGGCTTACCCACTTCCTTCCCCTCCCCCTCCAGATCACCAATATCTCCAAACAAATCCTCAATCACCTCATCCAAATCAACATCAACCTTCTTGTTCATTTTTGCTCTCAACTCAACTTCCTCACTCGAACTCTCATCACTCGCCTTCGTCACCACTTTCTCCCCAACCACGTCCTCAATCGTTGCCACCGCCTTCCTCACCTCTTCTCTTTCCAACAACTCTCTCTCAAACCACGCCTTGAACCCTGCCATAGCTATATTGCCACTTGGACACTCGTTGTGATCCTTAATAAACGTCACCTCATTCCCTTCCCACATACCACGTGATGATGCACGCACACTCTCAACAACAACTCTCTCATATGCGCGCCCACCGTCCCCTCTTTCATGTGCTTCTTCAGCTTACTGCCTCTGTCAATCTTGCCGCAACTGCATTTGTCAACCAACATTTTAGCATTGCCTGATTTCGTCATTATGATTCTGTAAAGATAGAGTAAAATTTGATGGCAAGTGTTTATAGGATACTACTTGTTGATATGTATTGAAAGACATTTAATAGCAATCGTTGGAATAAAATCGTCAACCAAATTTAAAGAGTATGATTCCTAGCTTTATCCTAAATCCCAAAGTTTGATAGTAAACCTTGTCAGAGCACTCACCGTTCGTCTTGCAACTTGAAACAGGAGTGAAGACTAGAGAAAAGTCGCGGTTTATATACCCAGGGAGCACAAAGCCATGATTCAGACCTTCCTTATTTGGTCATGCTTTTGACTTGACAACAGCAGTTTTACCATGTATGGGCATCGGCAGTCATCGTGCTTTCCGTTACCAACTCCCAACACAAAGACGGATTCCCCTATGACGCGAAAAGGTTTGACGTCAATGCTTGCAGTAACCGTCCCATTTTTACCAAGTTACAATGACAAACGATAGACGTTGCCAAGCCTGAGTTACTGAGGCTAGACGAAGAAGGCCTGATAGCAAGCCGGCAACCGTTTGAGTGTTAAGCTCTTGAATCCGTTACAGGCATTACGGAGGGGATCTTATCCCAGCTCCAAGGCCTCGACCCACAAATCCAACCTCGAGCGGACAGAGCGTGCGTCATGTCACTGTGTTGGTATCCGGGCCTCAGTTTTGACATGAAAACCGGTGGAGTTATTTACAAGAGGAAACGACCAAGTCACAGAGACTCATAAACGACTGCTTTTCATTCAAAAACTTTAATTATTATCATTAAATTTGAATTTAAATTTTTCAGTATTTTAGTACTACTCATAAAACGTTTATAAGTAGTCTGTCACCTACAGCACAGCAAGAGCTGTCGAATGTTTTTTGAATCAAGTCTAAAGGACTTGTGGAAGCAAAGTTATAGCCGTTTGAAGATTTCGGCCTACTATCATAAAATAGTCAGTCATGCTATACTGACTAACCTATAAGTCTGACACCTTAGCTGATATCAGCACTGGAAAGTCAGAAGTCCGATATCGGAACTCAAGAGAAACGACTTACCTGTAGTCAGTTTCTCAACTTAGTGAAATTCCTCTCCCGATCCCGTTCTTATATACTCTGTGAATATGCAATCGGCAATCCATGCAGGGGTGGGGGGTCAAAACATTACTTGTTACAAATTTGACGCTGATTCCAAATCTGGTCTCTGGCTTCCCGTCCGAGGCTTGCTTCACCCGCTAGAGCGATTTTCATAAAAATTCTAACTCTGTCCTTTTTTCGTCAATGTCCAAAATTTCAATAACGTCTCACCTCTAAACGAAGGCAAATACGAACAAGCCATGTTTTCCACTGAATTTATCTTACTCCCAGCTTTCAAACGAGCTATTGCACGACTTTCTACGATGTCTACAACCAAAGTTGGAAGATCGTTGTCGAGGGGGGTCAGCACTTCTTCTCTCCGATTGAGTTGGGAAGACGTTCCTAGACCCAAAAGTGACCAAAACGTCCGAATCTGCACTCCATTTTTCTATTCGAGCACTCCTTCATACCGAAAAATGGACTTTCTCATCCCAAAACCTCCAAAAGCTGACTTTTCAACTCTGACGTTTTCCTGCCAGTTTCCTCCCTCAAGTCAAGAAAATTAGTTCAAACTGAGCTTTCCATTCCATTTTTCTCATTCTCAGCTTTCAAATGAGCTATTGCACGACTTTCTACCATCTCCGGAACCAAAGTTGGAAGTTTGGCAGGAGGGGCGGGGGTCAGCACTTTTTCTCTCCGATTGAGTTGGGAAGACGTTCCTGGACCCAAAAGTGGGCAAAACGTCCGAATCTGCACTCCATTTTCTCATCCGAGCACTCCTTCATACCGGAAAATGGACTTCCTCATCCCAAAACCTCCAAAAGCTGACTTTTTCAACTCTGACGTTTTCCTGCCATTTTCCTCCCTCAAGTCAAGAAAATTAGTCCAAACTGAGCTTTCCACTGCATTTTTCTCATTCTCAGCTTTCAAATGAGCTATTGCACGACCTTCTACCATCTCTGAAACCAAAGTTGGAAGTTTGGTAGGAGGGGGGGGTCAGCACTTTTTCTCTCCGATTGAGTTGGGAAGACGTTCCTGGACCCAAAACTGGGCAAAACGTCCGAATCTGCACTCCATTTTCTCATCCGAGCACTCCTTCATACCGGAAAATGGACTTCCTCATCCCAAAACCTCCAAAAGCTGACTTTTTCAACTCTGACGTTTTCCTGCCATTTTCCTCCCTCAAGTCAAGAAAATTAGTCCAAACTGAGCTTTCCACTGCATTTTTCTCATTCTCAGCTTTCAAATGAGCTATTGCACGACCTTCTACCATCTCTGGAACCAAAGTTGGAAGTTTGGTAGGAGGGGGGGGGGACGTCCTCAAAATTTTTCTCTCCTATTTTGTTGGAAACATCCTTCCTAACCCAAAATTTCACGTAGTGTCCGAATCTGCACTCCATTTTCCCATCCGAGACCTCCTTCATGACGAAATTCGACTTTTCTCATCCCAAAACCACCCAACCCCGCCTTTTTCCAACTCTGCCGTTTTCAGAGATTCTACCCCTTGCTGCTCCTCCTTCAATCCTTCCCTACCCAACATTTCACGTAGATTCCACATCTGAACTGCAATTTCCCATCCGAACCCTCCTTCATGACGATTTCCAACGTTTCTCATCCCAAACACTATCAACACCTACCCTTTCCAACTCTATCCCTCACACATTCCCATCACCTTCCTTCCCAACCCTAACCCGAAAACTCCTGCCTTCCTTCCAAAGGGGGGAATAGTTTCCTCCTCTCGGACCCATTCCTCCCAACACATCCTTGGCGAACACCCTCACCTTCCGGACAAAGGGGGGGTTGCGCATTTTGGACTTGCGCCTGGGATGAGCTTACTACTGACATGATTCGGCATTGTTGCCACAAAATTAGGTAACCGATTTCTATGTCACACTGACACATGGATCAATAAGATAATGGTTAAAACCCCGGCACTGATAATTCACTCTTGCGATTTACCAAGTCACTGAAGGTCCGGATCTACTAAAAGTCTCTCATTACTGTGAAGTCAAATTTTTCTCATTCATATCTTACAGGTGAGTCTCATGAATCATTTGATTGCATAATTTTTTGAGTAAATCTTTATACATGTAAATTGTTTCTTGCATGTCAGTATATATCATAAAATGACTTCCGGACCTTCATATATGACTCGCAAATAACACTAAGGGGTATGAGAGTGAAAGTGTGTGTGGTTGCCAAATTTAATAAAAATTAATGAAATCGATGACATTAATAATATGAAACCGACTTTAGTAATCCATTGATGAATGTGCATACAATTCTATGAAATTTATGTAAACTTTCGAATAAATGAACATGGAAATACTTTGAATAAATGTGAATTTTGCATTCTATGCATTTCAGCCCTATCATTTCTATTCAAATAATTGGCATCATTGAGTGTATTGGTGGACATCGTACCTGCTTCATCACCTCATTTTATCATTTCACAACATTTGTAATCTTCTCATCATTTTATCTATAAATCATCCCTGTATGTTTTGCCATGGCCATGGCTAATAAACTTTCTTGAGTTCTTGAGAGAGAGAGAGAGAGATTTCGGCTTGTATAATAGGAAAATCAATGAAAGAATTTGGCTATGTAGACGGTGAAATATTGCGAAATTCGTTTGAAATGCTAACTGTATCCAAGATGAAATATGGTGGTGAACTATACTTTGATAAAAATCTAAAGGATCTAAATAGAATACAAATACAATTCTTTAAAAAATTTTATCATTTGAAAAGATCAACACCAAATTATTGTATCATTGGAGAATTTGGAGTACAGCCTATAGAATACCATTTTTTCAAAGCTGCGATAAATTACTGGCTAAAATTATGTAAATTAAATGATAAATACCTAATAAAACAAATGTTTAACACTATTTATGCAAATATAGAAATTCCAAAATTTAGTAAATCTTGGGTATCAAGGATAATCAACTTAGTGAGAAAAATTAACATTGACTACTTATGTAATCCTCACGATGTCGCCGAAAAGATGAATTACAAATCCATTTTAAATAGTCATTTAGTTGAATACTTTAGACAGCAGTGGATTGAGAGTGCTAAAAATAGTCACAAAGGACTAAAATATTTAGAATTATGTAGGTTTCAATGCAAGCTGAAAGCGTATCTCAATTTCACAGATGGCAATAAAATAGTTATGCCAATTTTGAGAATAAGAACTGGCAATCACACACTTTACTGAAATCGGTAGATATAATGACAGAAAATCATACAATGAATGTATTTGTCATAATTGTGATGGTGATGATGTTGAAGATTTATTGCACTTTATTTCGCATTGCCCAAAATACACGGATATAAGAAACAATCTTATTCCATTCCTTAAATCCGATAATAGTGCAGATTTCTATGATATGATGAATAGACTGAGTCTACAGCAGATGAAAGTTCTTTCAAGATATATCGAGGAAGCAAATTCAATCAGAAACTCGAGTAAATGAGATATCTATGCATCCTTCACATATTAGTTTCAATAGATATTGCTTTGTGGTAGTGTTTTTCTTTGCAACAAGAGCCATAGAAATCGAAAAGTTAAAGCGATCGAATGACAATGATAACCAGTGCATTGAAGATCATCACTTACATTCTTCTGTCATCATGCTAGGGATATCTATTGCAAACTTGATCGAGTACAGTCAGTAGATCCAGTACAGCTATTTCGTGAATGGTATGAAAAACAGACATATCTATCTCTATGTCAAAATGCAACGGTGAAATTGCTTTGTGAAGTAAATAAATGAAGCCGACAAGTCATTTATTTTGCTGCGGTCATAGACATGATTCGGCATTGTTGTCACAAAACTAGGTAACCGATTTCTATGTCACACTAACACATGGATCAATAAGATAATGGTTAAAACCCACTAGCATATGCCCTTGCATCAAATCGATAATTCGACAATAGACTGAATGAAATCTATTCACTGCTATGCACACATTTGTTCCGGTACTGATAATTCACTCTTGCGATTTACCGAGTCACTGAAGGTCCGGATCTACTAAAAGTCTCTCATTACTGTGAAGTCAAATTTTTCTCATTCATGTCTTACAGGTGAGTCTCATGAATCATTTGATTGCATAATTTTTTGAGTAAATCTTTATACATGTAAATTGTTTCTTGCATGTCAGTATATATCATAAAATGACTTCCGGACCTTCATATATGACTCGCAAATAACACTAAGGGGTATGAGAGTGAAAGTGTGTGTGGTTGCCAAATTTAATAAAAATTAATGAAATCGATGACATTAATAATATGAAACCGACTTTAGTAATCCATTGATGAATGTGCATACAATTCTATGAAATTTATGTAAACTTTCGAATAAATGAACATGAAAATACTTTGAATAAATGTGAATTTTGCATTCTATGCATTTCAGCCCTATCATTTCTATTCAAATAATTAGCACATGCGTTGAACAGTTATTGGTACTATGTTGCTTACTGTGTCTCCTCTCCTATCACAGAATCATATTTATTTCATCATTGAGTCTATTGGTGGACATCGTACCTGCTTCATCACCTCATTTTATCATTTCACAACATTTGTAATCTTCTCATCATTTTATCTATAAATCATCCCTGTATGTTTTGCCATGGCCATGGCTAATAAACTTTCTTGAGTTCTTGAGAGAGAGAGAGAGAGAGAGATTTCGGCTTGTATAATAGGAAAATCAATGAAAGAATTTGGCTATGTAGACGGTGAAATATTGCGAAATTCGTTTGAAATGCTAACTGTATCCAAGATGAAATACGGTGGTGAACTATAATTTGATAAAAATCTAAAGGATCTAAATAGAATACAAATACAATTCTTTAAAAAAATTTTATCATTTGAAAAGATCAACACCAAATTATTGTATCATTGGAGAATTTGGAGTACAGCCTATAGAATACCATTTTTTCAAAGCTGCGATAAATTACTGGCTAAAATTATGTAAATTAAATGATAAATACCTAATAAAACAAATGTTCAACACTATTTATGCAAATATAGAAATTCCAAAATTTATTAAATCTTGGGTATCAAGGATAATCAACTTAGTGAGAAAAATTAACATTGACTACTTATGTAATCCTCACGATGTCGCCGAAAAGATGAATTACAAATCCATTTTAAATAGTCATTTAGTTGAATACTTTAGACAGCAGTGGATTGAGAGTGCTAGAAATAGTCACAAAGGACTAAAATATTTAGAATTATGTAGGTTTCAATGCAAGCTGAAAGCGTATCTCAATTTCACAGATGACAATAAAATAGTTATGCCAATTTTGAGAATAAGAACTGGCAATCACACACTTTACTGAAATCGGTAGATATAATGACAGAAAATCATACAATGAATGTATTTGTCATAATTGTGATGGTGATGATGTTGAAGATTTATTGCACTTTATTTCGCATTGCCCAAAATACACTGATATAAGAAACAATCTTATTCCATTCCTTAAATCTGATAATAGTGCAGATTTCTATGATATGATGAATAGACTGAGTCTACAGCAGATGAAAGTTCTTTCAAGATATATCGAGGAAGCAAATTCAATCAGAAACTCGAGTAAATGAGATATCTATGCATCCTTCACATATTAGTTTCAATAGATATTGCTTTGTGGTAGTGTTTTTCTTTGCAACAAGAGCCATAGAAATCGAAAAGTTAAAGCGATCGAATGACAATGATAACCAGTGCATTGAAGATCATCACTTACATTCTTCTGTCATCATGCTAGGGATATCTATTGCAAACTTGATCGAGTACAGTCAGTAGATCCAGTACAGCTATTTCGTGAATGGTATGAAAAACAGACATATCTATCTCTATGTCAAAATGCAACGGTGAAATTGCTTTGTGAAGTAAATAAATGAAGCCGACAAGTCATTTATTTTGCTGCGGTCATAGACATGATTCGGCATTGTTGTCACAAAACTAGGTAACCGATTTCTATGTCACACTAACACATGGATCAATAAGATAATGGTTAAAACCCACTAGCATATGCCCTTGCATCAAATCGATAATTCGACAATAGACTGAATGAAATCTATTCACTGCTATGCACACATTTGTTCCGGTACTGATAATTCACTCTTGCGATTTACCGAGTCACTGAAGGTCCGGATCTACTAAAAGTCTCTCATTACTGTGAAGTCAAATTTTTCTCATTCATGTCTTACAGGTGAGTCTCATGAATCATTTGATTGCATAATTTTTTGAGTAAATCTTTATACATGTAAATTGTTTCTTGCATGTCAGTATATATCATAAAATGACTTCCGGACCTTCATATATGACTCGCAAATAACACTAAGGGGTATGAGAGTGAAAGTGTGTGTGGTTGCCAAATTTAATAAAAATTAATGAAATCGATGACATTAATAATATGAAACCGACTTTAGTAATCCATTGATGAATGTGCATACAATTCTATGAAATTTATGTAAACTTTCGAATAAATGAACATGAAAATACTTTGAATAAATGTGAATTTTGCATTCTATGCATTTCAGCCCTATCATTTCTATTCAAATAATTAGCACATGCGTTGAACAGTTATTGGTACTATGTTGCTTACTGTGTCTCCTCTCCTATCACAGAATCATATTTATTTCATCATTGAGTCTATTGGTGGACATCGTACCTGCTTCATCACCTCATTTTATCATTTCACAACATTTGTAATCTTCTCATCATTTTATCTATAAATCATCCCTGTATGTTTTGCCATGGCCATGGCTAATAAACTTTCTTGAGTTCTTGAGAGAGAGAGAGAGAGAGATTTCGGCTTGTATAATAGGAAAATCAATGAAAGAATTTGGCTATGTAGACGGTGAAATATTGCGAAATTCGTTTGAAATGCTAACTGTATCCAAGATGAAATACGGTGGTGAACTATAATTTGATAAAAATCTAAAGGATCTAAATAGAATACAAATACAATTCTTTAAAAAAATTTTATCATTTGAAAAGATCAACACCAAATTATTGTATCATTGGAGAATTTGGAGTACAGCCTATAGAATACCATTTTTTCAAAGCTGCGATAAATTACTGGCTAAAATTATGTAAATTAAATGATAAATACCTAATAAAACAAATGTTCAACACTATTTATGCAAATATAGAAATTCCAAAATTTATTAAATCTTGGGTATCAAGGATAATCAACTTAGTGAGAAAAATTAACATTGACTACTTATGTAATCCTCACGATGTCGCCGAAAAGATGAATTACAAATCCATTTTAAATAGTCATTTAGTTGAATACTTTAGACAGCAGTGGATTGAGAGTGCTAGAAATAGTCACAAAGGACTAAAATATTTAGAATTATGTAGGTTTCAATGCAAGCTGAAAGCGTATCTCAATTTCACAGATGACAATAAAATAGTTATGCCAATTTTGAGAATAAGAACTGGCAATCACACACTTTACTGAAATCGGTAGATATAATGACAGAAAATCATACAATGAATGTATTTGTCATAATTGTGATGGTGATGATGTTGAAGATTTATTGCACTTTATTTCGCATTGCCCAAAATACACTGATATAAGAAACAATCTTATTCCATTCCTTAAATCTGATAATAGTGCAGATTTCTATGATATGATGAATAGACTGAGTCTACAGCAGATGAAAGTTCTTTCAAGATATATCGAGGAAGCAAATTCAATCAGAAACTCGAGTAAATGAGATATCTATGCATCCTTCACATATTAGTTTCAATAGATATTGCTTTGTGGTAGTGTTTTTCTTTGCAACAAGAGCCATAGAAATCGAAAAGTTAAAGCGATCGAATGACAATGATAACCAGTGCATTGAAGATCATCACTTACATTCTTCTGTCATCATGCTAGGGATATCTATTGCAAACTTGATCGAGTACAGTCAGTAGATCCAGTACAGCTATTTCGTGAATGGTATGAAAAACAGACATATCTATCTCTATGTCAAAATGCAACGGTGAAATTGCTTTGTGAAGTAAATAAATGAAGCCGACAAGTCATTTATTTTGCTGCGGTCATAGACATGATTCGGCATTGTTGTCACAAAACTAGGTAACCGATTTCTATGTCACACTAACACATGGATCAATAAGATAATGGTTAAAACCCACTAGCATATGCCCTTGCATCAAATCGATAATTCGACAATAGACTGAATGAAATCTATTCACTGCTATGCACACATTTGTTCCGGTACTGATAATTCACTCTTGCGATTTACCGAGTCACTGAAGGTCCGGATCTACTAAAAGTCTCTCATTACTGTGAAGTCAAATTTTTCTCATTCATGTCTTACAGGTGAGTCTCATGAATCATTTGATTGCATAATTTTTTGAGTAAATCTTTATACATGTAAATTGTTTCTTGCATGTCAGTATATATCATAAAATGACTTTCGGACCTTCATATATGACTCGCAAATAACACTAAGGGTATGAGAGTGAAAGTGTGTGTGGTTGCCAAATTTAATAAAAATTAATGAAATCGATGACATTAATAATATGAAACCGACTTTAGTAATCCATTGATGAATGTGCATACAATTCTATGAAATTTATGTAAACTTTCGAATAAATGAACATGAAAATACTTTGAATAAATGTGAATTTTGCATTCTATGCATTTCAGCCCTATCATTTCTATTCAAATAATTAGCACATGCGTTGAACAGTTATTGGTACTATGTTGCTTACTGTGTCTCCTCTCCTATCACAGAATCATATTTATTTCATCATTGAGTCTATTGGTGGACATCGTACCTGCTTCATCACCTCATTTTATCATTTCACAACATTTGTAATCTTCTCATCATTTTATCTATAAATCATCCCTGTATGTTTTGCCATGGCCATGGCTAATAAACTTTCTTGAGTTCTTGAGAGAGAGAGAGAGAGAGAGAGATTTCGGCTTGTATAATAGGAAAATCAATGAAAGAATTTGGCTATGTAGACGGTGAAATATTGCGAAATTCGTTTGAAATGCTAACTGTATCCAAGATGAAATATGGTGGTGAACTATACTTTGATAAAAATCTAAAGGATCTAAATAGAATACAAATACAATTCTTTAAAAAAATTTTATCATTTGAAAAGATCAACACCAAATTATTGTATCATTGGAGAATTTGGAGTACAGCCTATAGAATACCATTTTTTCAAAGCTGCGATAAATTACTGGCTAAAATTATGTAAATTAAATGATAAATACCTAATAAAACAAATGTTTAACACTATTTATGCAAATATAGAAATTCCAAAATTTAGTAAATCTTGGGTATCAAGGATAATCAACTTAGTGAGAAAAATTAACATTGACTACTTATGTAATCCTCACGATGTCGCCGAAAAGATGAATTACAAATCCATTTTAAATAGTCATTTAGTTGAATACTTTAGACAGCAGTGGATTGAGAGTGCTAAAAATAGTCACAAAGGACTAAAATATTTAGAATTATGTAGGTTTCAATGCAAGCTGAAAGCGTATCTCAATTTCACAGATGGCAATAAAATAGTTATGCCAATTTTGAGAATAAGAACTGGCAATCACACACTTTACTGAAATCGGTAGATATAATGACAGAAAATCATACAATGAATGTATTTGTCATAATTGTGATGGTGATGATGTTGAAGATTTATTGCACTTTATTTCGCATTGCCCAAAATACACGGATATAAGAAACAATCTTATTCCATTCCTTAAATCCGATAATAGTGCAGATTTCTATGATATGATGAATAGACTGAGTCTACAGCAGATGAAAGTTCTTTCAAGATATATCGAGGAAGCAAATTCAATCAGAAACTCGAGTAAATGAGATATCTATGCATCCTTCACATATTAGTTTCAATAGATATTGCTTTGTGGTAGTGTTTTTCTTTGCAACAAGAGCCATAGAAATCGAAAAGTTAAAGCGATCGAATGACAATGATAACCAGTGCATTGAAGATCATCACTTACATTCTTCTGTCATCATGCTAGGGATATCTATTGCAAACTTGATCGAGTACAGTCAGTAGATCCAGTACAGCTATTTCGTGAATGGTATGAAAAACAGACATATCTATCTCTATGTCAAAATGCAACGGTGAAATTGCTTTGTGAAGTAAATAAATGAAGCCGACAAGTCATTTATTTTGCTGCGGTCATAGACATGATTCGGCATTGTTGTCACAAAACTAGGTAACCGATTTCTATGTCACACTAACACATGGATCAATAAGATAATGGTTAAAACCCACTAGCATATGCCCTTGCATCAAATCGATAATTCGACAATAGACTGAATGAAATCTATTCACTGCTATGCACACATTTGTTCCGGTACTGATAATTCACTCTTGCGATTTACCGAGTCACTGAAGGTCCGGATCTACTAAAAGTCTCTCATTACTGTGAAGTCAAATTTTTCTCATTCATGTCTTACAGGTGAGTCTCATGAATCATTTGATTGCATAATTTTTTGAGTAAATCTTTATACATGTAAATTGTTTCTTGCATGTCAGTATATATCATAAAATGACTTCCGGACCTTCATATATGACTCGCAAATAACACTAAGGGGTATGAGAGTGAAAGTGTGTGTGGTTGCCAAATTTAATAAAAATTAATGAAATCGATGACATTAATAATATGAAACCGACTTTAGTAATCCATTGATGAATGTGCATACAATTCTATGAAATTTATGTAAACTTTCGAATAAATGAACATGAAAATACTTTGAATAAATGTGAATTTTGCATTCTATGCATTTCAGCCCTATCATTTCTATTCAAATAATTAGCACATGCGTTGAACAGTTATTGGTACTATGTTGCTTACTGTGTCTCCTCTCCTATCACAGAATCATATTTATTTCATCATTGAGTCTATTGGTGGACATCGTACCTGCTTCATCACCTCATTTTATCATTTCACAACATTTGTAATCTTCTCATCATTTTATCTATAAATCATCCCTGTATGTTTTGCCATGGCCATGGCTAATAAACTTTCTTGAGTTCTTGAGAGAGAGAGAGAGAGAGATTTCGGCTTGTATAATAGGAAAATCAATGAAAGAATTTGGCTATGTAGACGGTGAAATATTGCGAAATTCGTTTGAAATGCTAACTGTATCCAAGATGAAATACGGTGGTGAACTATAATTTGATAAAAATCTAAAGGATCTAAATAGAATACAAATACAATTCTTTAAAAAAATTTTATCATTTGAAAAGATCAACACCAAATTATTGTATCATTGGAGAATTTGGAGTACAGCCTATAGAATACCATTTTTTCAAAGCTGCGATAAATTACTGGCTAAAATTATGTAAATTAAATGATAAATACCTAATAAAACAAATGTTCAACACTATTTATGCAAATATAGAAATTCCAAAATTTAGTAAATCTTGGGTATCAAGGATAATCAACTTAGTGAGAAAAATTAACATTGACTACTTATGTAATCCTCACGATGTCGCCGAAAAGATGAATTACAAATCCATTTTAAATAGTCATTTAGTTGAATACTTTAGACAGCAGTGGATTGAGAGTGCTAGAAATAGTCACAAAGGACTAAAATATTTAGAATTATGTAGGTTTCAATGCAAGCTGAAAGCGTATCTCAATTTCACAGATGACAATAAAATAGTTATGCCAATTTTGAGAATAAGAACTGGCAATCACACACTTTACTGAAATCGGTAGATATAATGACAGAAAATCATACAATGAATGTATTTGTCATAATTGTGATGGTGATGATGTTGAAGATTTATTGCACTTTATTTCGCATTGCCCAAAATACACTGATATAAGAAACAATCTTATTCCATTCCTTAAATCTGATAATAGTGCAGATTTCTATGATATGATGAATAGACTGAGTCTACAGCAGATGAAAGTTCTTTCAAGATATATCGAGGAAGCAAATTCAATCAGAAACTCGAGTAAATGAGATATCTATGCATCCTTCACATATTAGTTTCAATAGATATTGCTTTGTGGTAGTGTTTTTCTTTGCAACAAGAGCCATAGAAATCGAAAAGTTAAAGCGATCGAATGACAATGATAACCAGTGCATTGAAGATCATCACTTACATTCTTCTGTCATCATGCTAGGGATATCTATTGCAAACTTGATCGAGTACAGTCAGTAGATCCAGTACAGCTATTTCGTGAATGGTATGAAAAACAGACATATCTATCTCTATGTCAAAATGCAACGGTGAAATTGCTTTGTGAAGTAAATAAATGAAGCCGACAAGTCATTTATTTTGCTGCGGTCATAGACATGATTCGGCATTGTTGTCACAAAACTAGGTAACCGATTTCTATGTCACACTAACACATGGATCAATAAGATAATGGTTAAAACCCACTAGCATATGCCCTTGCATCAAATCGATAATTCGATAATAGACTGAATGAAATCTATTCACTGCTATGCACACATTTGTTCCGGTACTGATAATTCACTCTTGCGATTTACCGAGTCACTGAAGGTCCGGATCTACTAAAAGTCTCTCATTACTGTGAAGTCAAATTTTTCTCATTCATGTCTTACAGGTGAGTCTCATGAATCATTTGATTGCATAATTTTTTGAGTAAATCTTTATACATGTAAATTGTTTCTTGCATGTCAGTATATATCATAAAATGACTTCCGGACCTTCATATATGACTCGCAAATAACACTAAGGGTATGAGAGTGAAAGTGTGTGTGGTTGCCAAATTTAATAAAAATTAATGAAATCGATGACATTAATAATATGAAACCGACTTTAGTAATCCATTGATGAATGTGCATACAATTCTATGAAATTTATGTAAACTTTCGAATAAATGAACATGAAAATACTTTGAATAAATGTGAATTTTGCATTCTATGCATTTCAGCCCTATCATTTCTATTCAAATAATTAGCACATGCGTTGAACAGTTATTGGTACTATGTTGCTTACTGTGTCTCCTCTCCTATCACAGAATCATATTTATTTCATCATTGAGTCTATTGGTGGACATCGTACCTGCTTCATCACCTCATTTTATCATTTCACAACATTTGTAATCTTCTCATCATTTTATCTATAAATCATCCCTGTATGTTTTGCCATGGCCATGGCTAATAAACTTTCTTGAGTTCTTGAGAGAGAGAGAGAGAGAGATTTCGGCTTGTATAATAGGAAAATCAATGAAAGAATTTGGCTATGTAGACGGTGAAATATTGCGAAATTCGTTTGAAATGCTAACTGTATCCAAGATGAAATACGGTGGTGAACTATAATTTGATAAAAATCTAAAGGATCTAAATAGAATACAAATACAATTCTTTAAAAAAATTTTATCATTTGAAAAGATCAACACCAAATTATTGTATCATTGGAGAATTTGGAGTACAGCCTATAGAATACCATTTTTTCAAAGCTGCGATAAATTACTGGCTAAAATTATGTAAATTAAATGATAAATACCTAATAAAACAAATGTTCAACACTATTTATGCAAATATAGAAATTCCAAAATTTATTAAATCTTGGGTATCAAGGATAATCAACTTAGTGAGAAAAATTAACATTGACTACTTATGTAATCCTCACGATGTCGCCGAAAAGATGAATTACAAATCCATTTTAAATAGTCATTTAGTTGAATACTTTAGACAGCAGTGGATTGAGAGTGCTAAAAATAGTCACAAAGGACTAAAATATTTAGAATTATGTAGGTTTCAATGCAAGCTGAAAGCGTATCTCAATTTCACAGATGACAATAAAATAGTTATGCCAATTTTGAGAATAAGAACTGGCAATCACACACTTTACTGAAATCGGTAGATATAATGACAGAAAATCATACAATGAATGTATTTGTCATAATTGTGATGGTGATGATGTTGAAGATTTATTGCACTTTATTTCGCATTGCCCAAAATACACTGATATAAGAAACAATCTTATTCCATTCCTTAAATCTGATAATAGTGCAGATTTCTATGATATGATGAATAGACTGAGTCTACAGCAGATGAAAGTTCTTTCAAGATATATCGAGGAAGCAAATTCAATCAGAAACTCGAGTAAATGAGATATCTATGCATCCTTCACATATTAGTTTCAATAGATATTGCTTTGTGGTAGTGTTTTTCTTTGCAACAAGAGCCATAGAAATCGAAAAGTTAAAGCGATCGAATGACAATGATAACCAGTGCATTGAAGATCATCACTTACATTCTTCTGTCATCATGCTAGGGATATCTATTGCAAACTTGATCGAGTACAGTCAGTAGATCCAGTACAGCTATTTCGTGAATGGTATGAAAAACAGACATATCTATCTCTATGTCAAAATGCAACGGTGAAATTGCTTTGTGAAGTAAATAAATGAAGCCGACAAGTCATTTATTTTGCTGCGGTCATAGACATGATTCGGCATTGTTGTCACAAAACTAGGTAACCGATTTCTATGTCACACTAACACATGGATCAATAAGATAATGGTTAAAACCCACTAGCATATGCCCTTGCATCAAATCGATAATTCGACAATAGACTGAATGAAATCTATTCACTGCTATGCACACATTTGTTCCGGTACTGATAATTCACTCTTGCGATTTACCGAGTCACTGAAGGTCCGGATCTACTAAAAGTCTCTCATTACTGTGAAGTCAAATTTTTCTCATTCATGTCTTACAGGTGAGTCTCATGAATCATTTGATTGCATAATTTTTTGAGTAAATCTTTATACATGTAAATTGTTTCTTGCATGTCAGTATATATCATAAAATGACTTCCGGACCTTCATATATGACTCGCAAATAACACTAAGGGTATGAGAGTGAAAGTGTGTGTGGTTGCCAAATTTAATAAAAATTAATGAAATCGATGACATTAATAATATGAAACCGACTTTAGTAATCCATTGATGAATGTGCATACAATTCTATGAAATTTATGTAAACTTTCGAATAAATGAACATGAAAATACTTTGAATAAATGTGAATTTTGCATTCTATGCATTTCAGCCCTATCATTTCTATTCAAATAATTAGCACATGCGTTGAACAGTTATTGGTACTATGTTGCTTACTGTGTCTCCTCTCCTATCACAGAATCATATTTATTTCATCATTGAGTCTATTGGTGGACATCGTACCTGCTTCATCACCTCATTTTATCATTTCACAACATTTGTAATCTTCTCATCATTTTATCTATAAATCATCCCTGTATGTTTTGCCATGGCCATGGCTAATAAACTTTCTTGAGTTCTTGAGAGAGAGAGAGAGAGAGATTTCGGCTTGTATAATAGGAAAATCAATGAAAGAATTTGGCTATGTAGACGGTGAAATATTGCGAAATTCGTTTGAAATGCTAACTGTATCCAAGATGAAATACGGTGGTGAACTATACTTTGATAAAAATCTAAAGGATCTAAATAGAATACAAATACAATTAATTAAAAAAATTTTATCATTTGAAAAGATCAACACCAAATTATTGTATCATTGGAGAATTTGGAGTACAGCCTATAGAATACCATTTTTTCAAAGCTGCGATAAATTACTGGCTAAAATTATGTAAATTAAATGATAAATACCTAATAAAACAAATGTTTAACACTATTTATGCAAATATAGAAATTCCAAAATTTAGTAAATCTTGGGTATCAAGGATAATCAACTTAGTGAGAAAAATTAACATTGACTACTTATGTAATCCTCACGATGTCGCCGAAAAGATGAATTACAAATCCATTTTAAATAGTCATTTAGTTGAATACTTTAGACAGCAGTGGATTGAGAGTGCTAGAAATAGTCACAAAGGACTAAAATATTTAGAATTATGTAGGTTTCAATGCAAGCTGAAAGCGTATCTCAATTTCACAGATGACAATAAAATAGTTATGCCAATTTTGAGAATAAGAACTGGCAATCACACACTTTACTGAAATCGGTAGATATAATGACAGAAAATCATACAATGAATGTATTTGTCATAATTGTGATGGTGATGATGTTGAAGATTTATTGCACTTTATTTCGCATTGCCCAAAATACACTGATATAAGAAACAATCTTATTCCATTCCTTAAATCTGATAATAGTGCAGATTTCTATGATATGATGAATAGACTGAGTCTACAGCAGATGAAAGTTCTTTCAAGATATATCGAGGAAGCAAATTCAATCAGAAACTCGAGTAAATGAGATATCTATGCATCCTTCACATATTAGTTTCAATAGATATTGCTTTGTGGTAGTGTTTTTCTTTGCAACAAGAGCCATAGAAATCGAAAAGTTAAAGCGATCGAATGACAATGATAACCAGTGCATTGAAGATCATCACTTACATTCTTCTGTCATCATGCTAGGGATATCTATTGCAAACTTGATCGAGTACAGTCAGTAGATCCAGTACAGCTATTTCGTGAATGGTATGAAAAACAGACATATCTATCTCTATGTCAAAATGCAACGGTGAAATTGCTTTGTGAAGTAAATAAATGAAGCCGACAAGTCATTTATTTTGCTGCGGTCATAGACATGATTCGGCATTGTTGTCACAAAACTAGGTAACCGATTTCTATGTCACACTAACACATGGATCAATAAGATAATGGTTAAAACCCACTAGCATATGCCCTTGCATCAAATCGATAATTCGACAATAGACTGAATGAAATCTATTCACTGCTATGCACACATTTGTTCCGGTACTGATAATTCACTCTTGCGATTTACCGAGTCACTGAAGGTCCGGATCTACTAAAAGTCTCTCATTACTGTGAAGTCAAATTTTTCTCATTCATGTCTTACAGGTGAGTCTCATGAATCATTTGATTGCATAATTTTTTGAGTAAATCTTTATACATGTAAATTGTTTCTTGCATGTCAGTATATATCATAAAATGACTTCCGGACCTTCATATATGACTCGCAAATAACACTAAGGGTATGAGAGTGAAAGTGTGTGTGGTTGCCAAATTTAATAAAAATTAATGAAATCGATGACATTAATAATATGAAACCGACTTTAGTAATCCATTGATGAATGTGCATACAATTCTATGAAATTTATGTAAACTTTCGAATAAATGAACATGAAAATACTTTGAATAAATGTGAATTTTGCATTCTATGCATTTCAGCCCTATCATTTCTATTCAAATAATTAGCACATGCGTTGAACAGTTATTGGTACTATGTTGCTTACTGTGTCTCCTCTCCTATCACAGAATCATATTTATTTCATCATTGAGTCTATTGGTGGACATCGTACCTGCTTCATCACCTCATTTTATCATTTCACAACATTTGTAATCTTCTCATCATTTTATCTATAAATCATCCCTGTATGTTTTGCCATGGCCATGGCTAATAAACTTTCTTGAGTTCTTGAGAGAGAGAGAGAGAGAGATTTCGGCTTGTATAATAGGAAAATCAATGAAAGAATTTGGCTATGTAGACGGTGAAATATTGCGAAATTCGTTTGAAATGCTAACTGTATCCAAGATGAAATACGGTGGTGAACTATACTTTGATAAAAATCTAAAGGATCTAAATAGAATACAAATACAATTCTTTAAAAAAATTTTATCATTTGAAAAGATCAACACCAAATTATTGTATCATTGGAGAATTTGGAGTACAGCCTATAGAATACCATTTTTTCAAAGCTGCGATAAATTACTGGCTAAAATTATGTAAATTAAATGATAAATACCTAATAAAACAAATGTTTAACACTATTTATGCAAATATAGAAATTCCAAAATTTAGTAAATCTTGGGTATCAAGGATAATCAACTTAGTGAGAAAAATTAACATTGACTACTTATGTAATCCTCACGATGTCGCCGAAAAGATGAATTACAAATCCATTTTAAATAGTCATTTAGTTGAATACTTTAGACAGCAGTGGATTGAGAGTGCTAGAAATAGTCACAAAGGACTAAAATATTTAGAATTATGTAGGTTTCAATGCAAGCTGAAAGCGTATCTCAATTTCACAGATGACAATAAAATAGTTATGCCAATTTTGAGAATAAGAACTGGCAATCACACACTTTACTGAAATCGGTAGATATAATGACAGAAAATCATACAATGAATGTATTTGTCATAATTGTGATGGTGATGATGTTGAAGATTTATTGCACTTTATTTCGCATTGCCCAAAATACACTGATATAAGAAACAATCTTATTCCATTCCTTAAATCTGATAATAGTGCAGATTTCTATGATATGATGAATAGACTGAGTCTACAGCAGATGAAAGTTCTTTCAAGATATATCGAGGAAGCAAATTCAATCAGAAACTCGAGTAAATGAGATATCTATGCATCCTTCACATATTAGTTTCAATAGATATTGCTTTGTGGTAGTGTTTTTCTTTGCAACAAGAGCCATAGAAATCGAAAAGTTAAAGCGATCGAATGACAATGATAACCAGTGCATTGAAGATCATCACTTACATTCTTCTGTCATCATGCTAGGGATATCTATTGCAAACTTGATCGAGTACAGTCAGTAGATCCAGTACAGCTATTTCGTGAATGGTATGAAAAACAGACATATCTATCTCTATGTCAAAATGCAACGGTGAAATTGCTTTGTGAAGTAAATAAATGAAGCCGACAAGTCATTTATTTTGCTGCGGTCATAGACATGATTCGGCATTGTTGTCACAAAACTAGGTAACCGATTTCTATGTCACACTAACACATGGATCAATAAGATAATGGTTAAAACCCACTAGCATATGCCCTTGCATCAAATCGATAATTCGATAATAGACTGAATGAAATCTATTCACTGCTATGCACACATTTGTTCCGGTACTGATAATTCACTCTTGCGATTTACCGAGTCACTGAAGGTCCGGATCTACTAAAAGTCTCTCATTACTGTGAAGTCAAATTTTTCTCATTCATGTCTTACAGGTGAGTCTCATGAATCATTTGATTGCATAATTTTTTGAGTAAATCTTTATACATGTAAATTGTTTCTTGCATGTCAGTATATATCATAAAATGACTTCCGGACCTTCATATATGACTCGCAAATAACACTAAGGGTATGAGAGTGAAAGTGTGTGTGGTTGCCAAATTTAATAAAAATTAATGAAATCGATGACATTAATAATATGAAACCGACTTTAGTAATCCATTGATGAATGTGCATACAATTCTATGAAATTTATGTAAACTTTCGAATAAATGAACATGAAAATACTTTGAATAAATGTGAATTTTGCATTCTATGCATTTCAGCCCTATCATTTCTATTCAAATAATTAGCACATGCGTTGAACAGTTATTGGTACTATGTTGCTTACTGTGTCTCCTCTCCTATCACAGAATCATATTTATTTCATCATTGAGTCTATTGGTGGACATCGTACCTGCTTCATCACCTCATTTTATCATTTCACAACATTTGTAATCTTCTCATCATTTTATCTATAAATCATCCCTGTATGTTTTGCCATGGCCATGGCTAATAAACTTTCTTGAGTTCTTGAGAGAGAGAGAGAGAGATTTCGGCTTGTATAATAGGAAAATCAATGAAAGAATTTGGCTATGTAGACGGTGAAATATTGCGAAATTCGTTTGAAATGCTAACTGTATCCAAGATGAAATACGGTGGTGAACTATAATTTGATAAAAATCTAAAGGATCTAAATAGAATACAAATACAATTCTTTAAAAAAATTTTATCATTTGAAAAGATCAACACCAAATTATTGTATCATTGGAGAATTTGGAGTACAGCCTATAGAATACCATTTTTTCAAAGCTGCGATAAATTACTGGCTAAAATTATGTAAATTAAATGATAAATACCTAATAAAACAAATGTTCAACACTATTTATGCAAATATAGAAATTCCAAAATTTATTAAATCTTGGGTATCAAGGATAATCAACTTAGTGAGAAAAATTAACATTGACTACTTATGTAATCCTCACGATGTCGCCGAAAAGATGAATTACAAATCCATTTTAAATAGTCATTTAGTTGAATACTTTAGACAGCAGTGGATTGAGAGTGCTAAAAATAGTCACAAAGGACTAAAATATTTAGAATTATGTAGGTTTCAATGCAAGCTGAAAGCGTATCTCAATTTCACAGATGACAATAAAATAGTTATGCCAATTTTGAGAATAAGAACTGGCAATCACACACTTTACTGAAATCGGTAGATATAATGACAGAAAATCATACAATGAATGTATTTGTCATAATTGTGATGGTGATGATGTTGAAGATTTATTGCACTTTATTTCGCATTGCCCAAAATACACTGATATAAGAAACAATCTTATTCCATTCCTTAAATCTGATAATAGTGCAGATTTCTATGATATGATGAATAGACTGAGTCTACAGCAGATGAAAGTTCTTTCAAGATATATCGAGGAAGCAAATTCAATCAGAAACTCGAGTAAATGAGATATCTATGCATCCTTCACATATTAGTTTCAATAGATATTGCTTTGTGGTAGTGTTTTTCTTTGCAACAAGAGCCATAGAAATCGAAAAGTTAAAGCGATCGAATGACAATGATAACCAGTGCATTGAAGATCATCACTTACATTCTTCTGTCATCATGCTAGGGATATCTATTGCAAACTTGATCGAGTACAGTCAGTAGATCCAGTACAGCTATTTCGTGAATGGTATGAAAAACAGACATATCTATCTCTATGTCAAAATGCAACGGTGAAATTGCTTTGTGAAGTAAATAAATGAAGCCGACAAGTCATTTATTTTGCTGCGGTCATAGACATGATTCGGCATTGTTGTCACAAAACTAGGTAACCGATTTCTATGTCACACTAACACATGGATCAATAAGATAATGGTTAAAACCCACTAGCATATGCCCTTGCATCAAATCGATAATTCGACAATAGACTGAATGAAATCTATTCACTGCTATGCACACATTTGTTCCGGTACTGATAATTCACTCTTGCGATTTACCGAGTCACTGAAGGTCCGGATCTACTAAAAGTCTCTCATTACTGTGAAGTCAAATTTTTCTCATTCATGTCTTACAGGTGAGTCTCATGAATCATTTGATTGCATAATTTTTTGAGTAAATCTTTATACATGTAAATTGTTTCTTGCATGTCAGTATATATCATAAAATGACTTCCGGACCTTCATATATGACTCGCAAATAACACTAAGGGTATGAGAGTGAAAGTGTGTGTGGTTGCCAAATTTAATAAAAATTAATGAAATCGATGACATTAATAATATGAAACCGACTTTAGTAATCCATTGATGAATGTGCATACAATTCTATGAAATTTATGTAAACTTTCGAATAAATGAACATGAAAATACTTTGAATAAATGTGAATTTTGCATTCTATGCATTTCAGCCCTATCATTTCTATTCAAATAATTAGCACATGCGTTGAACAGTTATTGGTACTATGTTGCTTACTGTGTCTCCTCTCCTATCACAGAATCATATTTATTTCATCATTGAGTCTATTGGTGGACATCGTACCTGCTTCATCACCTCATTTTATCATTTCACAACATTTGTAATCTTCTCATCATTTTATCTATAAATCATCCCTGTATGTTTTGCCATGGCCATGGCTAATAAACTTTCTTGAGTTCTTGAGAGAGAGAGAGAGAGAGATTTCGGCTTGTATAATAGGAAAATCAATGAAAGAATTTGGCTATGTAGACGGTGAAATATTGCGAAATTCGTTTGAAATGCTAACTGTATCCAAGATGAAATACGGTGGTGAACTATACTTTGATAAAAATCTAAAGGATCTAAATAGAATACAAATACAATTAATTAAAAAAATTTTATCATTTGAAAAGATCAACACCAAATTATTGTATCATTGGAGAATTTGGAGTACAGCCTATAGAATACCATTTTTTCAAAGCTGCGATAAATTACTGGCTAAAATTATGTAAATTAAATGATAAATACCTAATAAAACAAATGTTTAACACTATTTATGCAAATATAAAAATTCCAAAATTTAGTAAATCTTGGGTATCAAGGATAATCAACTTAGTGAGAAAAATTAACATTGACTACTTATGTAATCCTCACGATGTCGCCGAAAAGATGAATTACAAATCCATTTTAAATAGTCATTTAGTTGAATACTTTAGACAGCAGTGGATTGAGAGTGCTAAAAATGAGAGAGATTTTTTTAGAGAAGTACTTTTCAACAACATCTTGCATGATGAAACCACTCCATGGGAATTAAGCTGGACAACTCCTATCTTTTAGAAAGGAGATAAAAACAATGTGAATTGATATCGGTGTTTAAATTTATCATCATGTGTTGAGAAGGTTCCAACAAAGATATTGAACGATAGACTACATGCTTGTATTGATAAATACGGATTACTTCATGAATCTCAAAGTGGGTTCCGAAAAGAACACTGAACCATAGATAATGTCTGGATAATCCGAGAAATTATTCAAATTCACAAAAATAATAGACAACCCCTTTACATATGCTTCATTGATCTTTCAAAGGCTTTTGATTCAATTCCTAAATTTCATTTAATTAAGAAATTAAGAGCCATTATACCAAAAGGTGACTAGTTGTCCTTAATGGAAAATATAATTAACAACAAAAAATACAAAATATTATTTGATGGAAAAGAAAGTGGAGAATTTAGATTGAATAATGGAATTCCACAGGGAGACAGTTTATCACCAATATTATTTTGCCTTGATATAAATGATTTGCTCCATAAATTTGACGCAAATATGATGAATATTGATCCTGTCGAAATAATTGATATTATATTAGCGTCACTAGTATATGCTGATGATTTGGTATTGTTAAGCAAATCACAATATGGATTGATCAGCCAGCTGAAATACATGAAAAATTTTTGTAATGAAAACGGTCTTACAATAAACTATGAAAAAACTAAAATTATGATACATAATGAAACAGACACATATAACGAGTTATTGCTTAAGGATAATAATGTTACAACATCAATTGAGGTGGTGAAAGAATATAAATATTTAGGTGCTTGGATTGCCAAAAGCGACAGAAAGCAAATTGAAGAAATCACTAAGAAAGGAAAAGCATCATCATACATAACAGCTAAAACTCTGACAGAATTTGCAAATGTTGACGCTAAAATATTAAATGAAACACTCGAAATGTTGACTCTATCAAAAATGAAATATGGTGGTGGTTTTTTGATAGAAATTTGAATGATCCGAATAAAACAATTATGCAGTTCTATAAAAAATTTCACTATCTAAGAATCACGACCCCAAACTACTGCATCATTGGTGAATTCGGCATAAAACCCTTGGAATTCCATTACTATAAATCAGCTTTAAATTATTACATGAAGTTAAAGGAGGATAAAACTGATCTCAGACTTATTACACGAATGTTTAGAGCTATAGATGCCAACTTAAACCTGAAATCATTCCGCAATACATGGTGTGACAGGATAATTGAACTGATGGAAAAGACTCAATTGCAACAGCCACAAAACTTTGATTATAATGATAAAAAGCCAAAAACTGTCAACACCGTTTTATTTGAATATTTCAGAAAAGAGTGGATTAGCAGTGCCAAAATTGTAACAAAGGAATAAGATATTTAGAACTGTGTAGATTTCAATATGAGACGAAGCAATATTTGCATTTAGTCAGCAATAAAATCAAAATTGAAAATACCCTGAAACTTCGAACTGGTAATCACATTCTTCCAGCAGAAACTGGCACATATCAAAATCGAAGTAATCATTTGAGTAGTAAGCCCATCCCAAATTCAAGCACAAAATGTGAAATGATGAGTCATCCCCCCCTCTGGAGAGAGGGAGGAAGTGGCCAAGGATGTGCTGGGAGGAATGGGTCCGAGAGGAGGAAACGGGTCCCTCCCCCCCTCGACAGCGATCTTCCAACTGTGGTTCCAGAGATGGTAGAAAGTCGCGCAATAGCTCATTTGAAAGCTAAAAGTGAGAAAAATGCAGTAGAAAGCTCAGTTTGGACTAATTTACTTGGGTTGAGGGAGGAAAATGGCAGGAAAACGTCAGAGTTGGAAAAGGCGGATGTTGGATGTTTTGGGATGAGAAAGTCCATTTTTCGGGCAGAAAGAGTGCTCGGATGGGAAAACGGAGGTCAGATTCGGAATTTTTGGTCAATTTTGGGTTAGGAAGGATGTTTCCAGCGACATCGGAGAGAAAAAATTTTGAGGACGTCCCCCCCTCCTGCCAAACTTCCAACTTTGGTGTTAGAAATTGTAGAAAGTCGTGCAATAGCTCATTTGAAAGCTAAAAGTGAGAAAAATGCAGTGGAAAGCTTAGTTTGGTCTAATTTTCTTCGGTTGAGGGAGGAAAATTGCAGGAAAACGTCAGAGTTGGAAAAGGCGGATGTTGGATGTTTTGGGATGAGAAAGTCCATTTTTCGGGCAGAAGGAGTGCTCGGATCGGAAAATGGAGTGCAAATTCGGACGTTTTGACCAATTTTGGGTCTAGGAACTTCTTCCCAACTCAATCGGAGAGAAAAAGTTACCCCCCCTCGACAGCGATCTTCCAACTTTGGTTCCAGAGATGGTAGAAAGTCGTGCAATAGCTCGTTTGAAAGCTGGGAGCGAGACATATTCAGTGGAAAACATGGCTTGTTCCACTCTGCCTTCGTTTAGAGGTGAGACGTTATTGAAAATTTGGGACATTGGCAAAAAACGACAGAGTTAGAATTTTTATGAAAATCGCTCTAGCGGGTGAAGCAAGCCTCAGACGGGAAAACAGAGACCAGATTTGGAATCAGCGTCAAGTTCTACATCGGCACATGTCATGAAATGCAAGCGTTAGTGTAGTCAACTAGTTTTTACCGCAACGCATGTTTGTGAAAATAAAGTTTGATCATTGAAGTTGTATGACTGACCGAACTCATCACAGCACTAGAAAGTTTTATCGAAAAGGTTTACTGCACAGTGTAGATCATCTTGTAACTTACTTTCAGTGTTAGAAAGTTTGATTGGAGACAGTTGCCAAATGTTTCCCTATTAGAAAATTCAAACTCCATGACTTTTAAATTAGCTTCATCAGGTTAACTAAAAGCAGTTTTCTACTGCAGTGAGACTGCGAGTTTAGAATGTTATATGAAAACAGTGTTCACCACAGCGCTAAAAAGTTTAACACAACACAAGTGTCATGAAAAATACTTTATTTGGGCTTTGATTTAACATCATTGAAACCCACTTTACTAATAGCAATGACAATATGGCTTATTTTATTCAGAAGCAAATGATCGCCGTAACCATGAAAGTTGTCCATCCGAGAAATAATCTTCCGCAGATGTCGTGTATAAAACTCAGAAGCATCAGTAACATACTCTTGTCCGTAGGAAGGAAATTGAAAGTCAACACTTTCCGCTACTTCACCTTGTGGAAAATGAATGTAATTGACATTTGCAATTAAATGAGCCTTGATGAGACTGTCTTTGAAATAAGATATCAACTCCGTAAATATTTTTCATGTGTAGTCTAAACATGCTTCCAAGTCAGTCTCCTCCCTTTGAAACTCAAGGATGTAATGTTGTATTAAGCCTCCGAAGCTCTCTTGATGAAAACGAATCGTGCAATCATCATGTTTCAATGTATTGACTTCAGGTGCTATGGTTGAGTCTATTGCTAAACAACATATTTGCCCAGGACGATTTCAATAACGCGCTACAAATGTGTGTGCGCACATCGGGAACTCTAGCTCGTCTGTGATTGGAAGAGAGGTCTGATCCATTCACCGCTTAGGAAAATCTTATAAAAGGTAGTGTATCAGCTCTGCTCTTCACATTTATCTTTCACAAGGTGAGTGTCGGTGAGCTCCTGCCATCAGGTTGTTTTCATGTAGTCTCCTGCTATCAAGAGATTCGCTTCTGCTCATAAAACATATCATCTCTGTAATACCACCTTTGCTCGAGCGTTCCTTCGGGACGGCGGGTACTGCCGTAGAGGGATTGTGTTGCACGAGCCACTGTTGGTCAGCTCCTGCTATCAGGTTGTTTTGACTTGCTATCAAGTTGAATAGTCTCTTGCTATCATATCTTCTGCTCATAAAACATATCATCGCTGTAATACCTCCTTTACTCGAGCGTTCCTTCGGGACGGCGGGTACTGCGGTAGAGGGATTGCGTTGCACGCGTTTTTCGTCGTTTGTTAGACCGAAACCTCTGAGCCGTTGCTCATGTTGGGCGTTCGACTTCATACTCAACGTGACGCTTTCTCTCGCCAGGTCAGAGTACTTCAGCCATTCGACAAAGGTTAGTCTTTATGATATGGAGTAGAGTGAAATGTAACTCATTAGATATCACTTCAATGATTGTTCCCAAACGTTGACTAGGCAAATGAAACGATTCTCATCTTTCCTTTTCAGTGATTGAAGTTTTACAATTTATTACCTGCTAACTGTCCGACATGGAATTCAACAAAGTTGAGAATTATCGAATTGCTGCTGAGATGGAGAGGGCTACCATCGAGCAATGTAGGTATTTGTAACAAGGTTGACTCTATTACTAACATCATTAGGCTAGACATCCTCATTAAAATCAAGAGCCCTTCCTTATTTTGTTCATGTTTAAACCGAATCCAAATTTTACCTCTGCTCATCTTTGCTGTCATTTTCTTTCATTGCATGAATGCATTCGTAATGGGGAACCCGTCCCCCAAGGACCAATCGGGCAAGCTTACGAGCGGCTTGGAAAGTGTAAGTATCCTCACCTATGAGAGTTGGAATGTCATGTTTTAGCACTTCTGTATCCGTATAGCTTACTCTCTATCATTGTTATCTCCGCAACCTCTAATCTAATTTCTCTTTCCTCTCTACAGACATGGCGAAGATGAAGAAGTGGGAAGAAGCCGCGAGGCGGAAATACCACGATGAATTTCCGGCCCTTCCTTCCCACCCATCTACCTCCGCCCGAGGTGCGACCCCCCTCTCGGGCAACGTCATCGCCCCACCTCCACTGCCAGCTCCAGTACCTGCACCCGTCCCTGTGCCAGTCCCTGCTCCTCGTCATCACGTCCCTCCGACACCGAAGCCCAGGACCCTTCCACCCTCGGCTCGCGTCCCTCTCCTACCTCCTCCGCGCCCATCCTTGCTGCCGGAGATCAATTCATTAGATGGTAAGTAACCGTGATTGGGAAATAGGGGGATAAGACTTTGAACTTGAAATGTTGATCATGTTACTAATCTCTTTTCTCTTTTTCTCAACAGATCTGGCGGTCTACCTCCTGGACGGCGACGTTCCCTCCCGTCCCATCATCATCCCTGCATCACCACCACCACCTGCAGCGGTTGATCTCCCTCTCCTCTCCATCAAGTCGGTGGAGAGGCTGTTGGAGGAACAGGAGTTAGAGATAGTGGGAGAGGAGATTGCAATCGAGGAGGAAGGTGTGAGGGAGAGAGAAGGACCTACGGCTCGACAGCTCAGCTGTACGGACTGTAGGCAGGTCTTCGCGGGGCCATTCTGCCTTCGGCGACACCGGCATTCTCGCTGCCCAAAAGCGAAAGGAGATATGGAGAAGACACGCCGACCGATCCCTCAACGACCCAAGTGTGAAGGTTGTGGACGCACGTTCTACAACAACACCAACTTGCGAGTCCACATCGAAGGCGGTTCCTGTGGTAGTGTGAGACAACCACCGACAACAACAGGTAGGAAGCATCCTTCATCGCACGTCGGCTTTTCCTGTTCTTCGTGTCAGAAGACCTTTCCTACAGAGTTTGTTCTTTCTTCGCGCACACTCTGTCACACTCATCCCACTGAGCTTTACACTGACAACAACGTCACTCTAAGGCTGAGCAAGTTTTCCCTTGAGAGGCTCGTTCGCGACTATGAGTTAGAAAGCTCTGAAGCTGTACAAGATATTCATCCTTTCTTGATGAATAATATAGGCTTAATCCATCAAATTTTGGCGAGATAAGATAGATTTTTACTCAAAGGCATGTTCTATCTCACTGCTCGTTTCAATAAGGTAGACAGTAGCACGGGAGAAGTAGAGTCCACTGTAACCATTAGGATAGCCTCCTGTGCTGCTGATCTCATAGGTGATGTAAACGAGTGGATAGAGAGACATGCGACCCATCTTGTCAACAACTTAAATAAATTTAATGAAAGAGACAGCGGTCTGGTCTTTGATGGGATAGAGAAGGTCACTGTAAATCGCTCAATACCAATCACATACGAAGGATGCATACCAAAATATTTTTTTGGTATATTTCTGTATGATCTTGGTATATATTTGTATGCTTTTCGCATGTTATTTCAAGTGTGGTATGCTTTACATACTAAAGCCATACCAGCACAATGTTAAAAGAAAGCATCAATCATGTCCAAAGTACGTTGATTTAAGGACTTTTGTCAATAAAGATCACATTAATGCTACTACTGTTCTGTAAGTAGTTAGATAATGACATTCAAGAGTGATACCTTAAATGCTGAATTCGATTTTAATACACGTAAGTCTAAGGCATTTCATGAATTATCAATAAGTATTCAACCATCAACAATTATGTATCATGGAATTTTGAAATAAGGCATATTATCAATCCGAGTAAAAACACATTATAATTCATTAAATCCAAAAATAGTTATGTTTGAGATATATAAGTCAACATGGTTGCTGAAAAGTTATCGTTATATTGAAATGATGTTTATCAATTTAGTTCAAGGAAATGAGCTAATTATGAGTCTTGTGAATGCTATAAGACAAGTTGCAAAGATGACATGCGGCTTTAATTCCACAATAAATCTAATCTAGTTAAATACCACACTTTCACAAAGAAATATTCACGGCTGGTATTACTGGAAAAAAGTTATTTGTAAGTAGTATGTAGTATAACATATTTTTTGCCATGTGACATAAAGCTATTCATACGAAAGACATACGAAACACATACCAATTTGCATCGGGTCTCGTATATAAAACATACCAAGAATTCGTATTTTAACGTAAAACAGCCAATCACAGTTAGCATAGTTCGTATCGTTTACATACCAATCACATACGAAAGTAAAAGGCCATTCGTATGAAAAACATACCAGATTTCTTTATATATACCAGAATCTCGTATCAATTGTTGGTTTCAAATTGTATGTAAACTTGGTATGTGTTTGTATGCAATTTTCGTATCCAGCGATTTACAGTATAGACATTAAAATAAATCTTTTAGATAATTTACAAGGGAGCGGTTGTTTCACCCTCCCCAAAGCACTGGCTGACAAAAAGGCTGTCGTCAATGTAGAGTGTCAGTCCCAGTGTTTCAAATATGGCGTCCTCTCCATTCTTCACTATAATGATATAGGTATACATCATCAAAGAGTCACCAAGTATTGTGAATGGGAGGATGAACTTAAGTTTGACGGGTTAGATGTCAACACATTAGATTTTAAAGGCATCGCCCAATTTGAAAAATTGAATGAAATTAAGATAGTCGTCCATCTCTGGGAAAAATGCCTGAAGGGCGTTAGGTATAGCAACCGCCAAAGTAACTTCGACCGGGTTGTCAATCTTCTCCTAGTCTATAGCGACAACCACCCAGAATGGCATTATTGTGGCATTCCCAAAATTTCTAGACTGTATCACCACCAACAAAGTTATGATAACAAACATTATTACTGTGATCGCTGCACACGGCGCTTTAGGTCAAAACCATATTTTCAAGAGCATTACGAGTGGTGCTCTCGGGGTAAACTTTAAATGGAAGTCATGCCCAAAGATAATTTTTATAGGTATGAAGAAAACGGCAATGAGCTCAGTCCCATATGTACCATCTATGCGGACATTGAATGTTATATTGAACAAGAAGATCTAAGTCATGAGCCAGCAGCCATTGCCTGCTATGAATTCTGGCATCCATATTATAGGAACCAAAATAAAATGCATGTGTGGCAAGGCGAGGAGTGCGTTGAAAACTTCCTCAACTTTTTAGATAGGAAAGCCCGTTTTCATCAACGCTATGAAACGGAGCTGACTAGGAAACCCATGTGCTTCACAGAAGCCGATCAAATCAAGTTTGATAGGACCACGGAATGTCCCCGCTGCTGTTCATCCTTTGATGGTCAGCAACATAAGAAAGTGAGGGACCATTGCCATCTCAGTGGTAAATTTAGGTCTGCCTTATGCAGCAAATGTAATATGAAACTTAGGCTCAAACGGCGAAAGCTCCCCGTCATCTTACATAACTTTAAATGTTATGATGCTCACATCATCATTCGCCATGGATTCGGCAAAATGAAATCCTGGTCATCCAAAGTGATTGCACAAAGTAAGGAAAAATTTATGTGCATCACTGCTAAAGTCTAAGTCGATAAGACGAAGGAGGGGAAGCCTGTCTTCTATGACATAAAGTTTCTAGACAGTTTCCAGTTCATGTCTTCTTCCTTAGCCACGTTGGCTAATAATTTAGAAACACTTCCCTTCACTCAACATTTAAGGAAAGACTGTCCCAACATAAGTGACAGTCTGATACGACGGAAAGCGGTGTTTCCTTACGTGTCTGAAGTTAGCACCACCACTCAGCACCGCCATTTTGAAAAATGGAATGTGCCAGTCAAACCAACGATCAGAATCAATCTAGATGGAGTGTGCCAGCATGTGCCACTCACTATTTTGAAAGAATTCCCCCTAGTTTAGGAGAAATCGCTGGTTGAAAGTTCGACAAGGCGGTGATGTGAAGTTAGCACCGCCACTAAAATTTTTTTCCAAAATACACAATCAAAACATACGAAACATGCACAACAGATAGAAGACCATCAAAAACATTGTGCCAGCAAGTTTCTTCTCCTAAGACGCCGTACTTGCGGAGAAATTAGCCGCCGAAAGCTCAATGCGCTGGCGGTGATGTGAAGTTAGCACCGCCATCTTGAAAAATGGAATGTGCCAGTCAAACCAACGATCAGAATCGATCTAAATGGAGTGTGCCAGCATGTGCCACTCACTATTTTGAAAGAATTCCCCCTAGTTTAGGAGAAATCGGTGGTTGAAAGTTCGACATGGCGGTGATGTGAAGTTAGCACCGCCACTAAAATTTTTTCCAAAATACACAATCAAAACATACGAAACATGCACAACAGATAGAAGACCATCAAAAACATTGTGCCAGCAAGTTTCAGCACGTAAATCCCCGTACTTGCTGAGAAATTAGTCCCCGAAACCACAAAATGGCGGTGATGTGAAGTTAGCACCGCCACTAAAGTCTTTTTTTGAAATACGCAATTAAAACACGCGAGACAAGTACAACTGAGACATGACCATCAAAAACATTGTGCCAGCAAGTTTCTTCTCCTAAGACGCCGTACTTGCGGAGAAATTAGCCCCCGAAAGCTCAATGCGCTGGCGGTGATGTGAAGTTGGCACCGCCATCTTGAAAAATGGAATGTGCCAGTCAAACCAACGATCAGAATCGATCTAGACGGAGTGTGCCAGCATGTGCCACTCACTATTTTGAAAGAATTCCCCCTAGTTTAGGAGAAATCGCTGGTTGAAAGTTCGACAAGGCGGTGATGTGAAGTTAGCACCGCCACTAAAATTGTTTTCCAAAATACACAATCAAAACATACGAAACATGCACAACAGATAGAAGACCATCAAAAACATTGTGCCAGCAAGTTTCAGCACCTAAATCCCCGTACTTGCTGAGAAATTAGTCCCCGAAACCACAAAATGGCGGTGATGTGAAGTTAGCACCGCCACTGAAGTCTTTTTTTGAAATACGCAATTAAAACACGCGAGACAAGTACAACTGAGACATGACCATCAAAAACATTGTGCCAGCAAGTTTCTTCTCCTAAGACGTCGTACTTGCGGAGAAATTACCCCCGAAAGCTCAATGCGCTGGCGGTGATGTGAAGTTGGCACCGCCATCTTGAAAAATGGAATGTGCCAGTCAAACCAACGATCAGAATCGATCTAGATGGAGTGTGCCAGCATGTGCCACTCACTATTTTGAAAGAATTCCCCCTAGTTTAGGAGAAATCGCTGGTTGAAAGTTCGACATGGCGGTGATGTGATGTTAGCACAGCCACTAAAATTTTTTTCCAAAATACACAATCAAAACATACGAAACATGCACAACAGATAGAAGACCATCAAAAACATTGTGCCAGCAAGTTTCAGCACGTAAATCCCCGTACTTGCTGAGAAATTAGTCCCCGAAACCACAAAATGGCGGTGATGTGAAGTTAGCACCGCCACTAAAGTCTTTTCTTGAAATACGCAATTAAAACACGCGAGACAAGTACAACTGAGACATGACCATCAAAAACATTGTGCCAGCAAGTTTCTTCTCCTAAGACGCCGTACTTGCGGAGAAATTAGCCCCCGAAAGCTCAATGCGCTGGCGGTGATGTGAAGTTGGCACCGCCATCTTGAAAAATGGAATGTGCCAGTCAAACCAACGATCAGAATCGATCTAGATGGAGTGTGCCAGCATGTGCCACTCGTTTATTTCACGAAAATCCCACCACAGTCGGTGGAAAATCAACCCGAAAGCTCAATGGCGGGGATGTCAAGTTGGCACCGCGACTGAATGTTTTTTCCAAAGTTGGAACCTCTCAATGGAGGTATTGTAAAGTTTTCCACTTCGACATTACACCGTTTGCTTACTGGCTATACAGATATCAATGCAAATACGAATATCTCAACAGGTGAATACCTTCATGTGCCTGAACTGTTAACAGAAAGCTGAAGCTATTACTTTGTTCAAAACTCTGTAAGACAGTGAAGGCATTTGACGAGTATATGCAATGGCATAACTAGGAAGACTTACTTTCTTATTAAAGGCCATTGATGAATAGCATGCGATTCGTTTATGTTTCCCCGCATGAAGGAGGAGAGTTCGCGACTTACAACGGCAAAACTATTGGTAATGGTTTGAATTTTTCATTTGACCAACGACGTCCCATGATTGGTCAGTTTTCGGTTATCATATGATCAATATATCGATAAACATTTTCATTTGTTGGCCGTGGAAAATATATTCACGCCATGCGATTAATTACAGCCTGTACAACTTAAAACAAGAATGATTAAATAAATGTGTTCAACACACACACCTGTGGAATTTTAAAAATTCCCGCTATTTTTTGCGGATAGAGAGAAAAGATAAAAATTTTCCAGACAATTAATTGGGTTTAAAAACCAGCCCTTCGACTGATGTTTTTCAAAACCTCGATGGGTATCCATCGTCAAGAAGGCTGGGTCATCCTCAATTTTATGAGAATCTGTTTCCACTGTAGGTTAGAACCTACTCTATGGTTTGAACGATGTAGTTTGATAATTCCTTTCCAGAAAGATTGCGCACTTTGGAAAGCATAGAGTAAGTATATTAGGATATCCCATGTATCCCTATTCTATGTTTGAAAGCACCACAAACTCAATTGAGCATCATGCTTCTTCGATGAAGCAGTCTGACAACGCTGGAAATATGCCCTTCGATCTCCTAATGTTATTGCTTCAATTGTTCATCAAGATCATCAAATGTGATAAAGATGTACGCACATCATGACACTAATAATGATGATTGTAGATATTGCCAACATTGTTTTCTATCAATGTTTCAATTGACTTCAAGAATTTCTGATTCACTGGATGTGCAAGCATACTCAAAATTGAAGGACTCATCTACTTCATATGATCTAGCTAGAAGTCACAACATCGAATCTATTCGTAGAGTATTTTCATTATTTCATAAACACATCTATTTAATCATTCTTGTTTTAAGTTGTACAGGCTGTAATTAATCGCATGGCGTGAATATATTTTCCACGGCAAACAAATAAAAATGTTTATCGATATATTGATCATATGGTAACCGAAAACTGAGAGGTTCCAATTTTGGAAAAAACATTCAGTGGCAGTGCCAACTTCACATCCCATCCATTGGGCTTTCGGGTTGATTTTCCACCGACTGTGGTGGGATTTTCGTGAAATAAACGAGTGGCACATGCTGGCACACTCCATCTAGATCGATTCTGATCGTTGGTTTGACTGGCACATTCCATTTTTCAAGATGGCGGTGCCAACTTCACATCACCGCCAGCGCATTGAGCTTTCGGGGGTTAATTTCTCCGCAAGTACGACGTCTTAGGAGAAGAAACTTGCTGGCACAATGTTTTTGATGGTCATGTCTCAGTTGTACTTGTCTCGCGTGTTTTAATTGCGTATTTCAAAAAAAGACTTCAGTGGCGGTGCTAACTTCACATCACCGCCATTCTGTGGTTTCGGGGACTAATTTCTCAGCAAGTACGGGAATTTAGGTGCTGAAACTTGCTGGCACAATGTTTTTGATGGTCTTCTATCTGTTGTGCATGTTTCGTATGTTTTGATTGTGTATTTTGGAAAACAATTTTAGTGGCGCTGCTAACTTCACATCACCGCCATGTCGAACTTTCAACCAGCGATTTCTCCTAAACTAGGGGGAATTCTTTCAAAATAGTGAGTGGCACATGCTGGCACACTCCATCTAGATCGATTCTGATCGTTGGTTTGACTGGCACATTCCATTTTTCAAGATGGCGGTGCCAACTTCACATCACCGCCAGCGCATTGAGCTTTCGGGGGCTAATTTCTCCGCAAGTACGGCGTCTTAGGAGAAGAAACTTGCTGGCACAATGTTTTTGATGGTCATGTCTCAGTTGTACTTGTCTCGCGTGTTTTAATTGCGTATTTCAAAAAAAGACTTTAGTGGCGGTGCTAACTTCACATCACCGCCATTTTGTGGTTTCGGGGACTAATTTCTCAGCAAGTACGGGGATTTACGTGCTGAAACTTGCTGGCACAATGTTTTTGATGGTCTTCTATCTGTTGTGCATGTTTCGTATGTTTTGATTGTGTATTTTGGAAAAAAAAGTTTAGTGGCGGTGCTAACTTCACATCACCGCCATGTCGAACTTTCAACCAGCGATTTCTCCTAAACTAGGGGGAATTCTTTCAAAATAGTGAGTGGCACATGCTGGCACACTCCATCTAGATCGATTCTGATCGTTGGTTTGACTGGCACATTCCATTTTTCAAGATGGCGGTGCCAACTTCACATCACCGCCAGCGCATTGAGCTTTCGGGGGCTAATTTCTCCGCAAGTACGGCGTCTTAGGAGAAGAAACTTGCTGGCACAATGTTTTTGATGGTCATGTCTCAGTTGTACTTGTCTCGCGTGTTTTAATTGCGTATTTCAAAAAAAGACTTCAGTGGCGGTGCTAACTTCACATCACCGCCATTTTGTGGTTTCGGGGACTAATTTCTCAGCAAGTACGGAGATTTACGTGCTGAAACTTGCTGGCACAATGTTTTTGATGGTCTTCTATCTGTTGTGCATGTTTCGTATGTTTTGATTGTGTATTTTGGAAAAAAATTTTAGTGGCGGTGCTAACTTCACATCACCGCCATGTCGAACTTTCAACCAGCGATTTCTCCTAAACTAGGGGGAATTCTTTCAAAATAGTGAGTGGCACATGCTGGCACACTCCATCTAGATCGATTCTGATCGTTGGTTTGACTGGCACATTCCATTTTTCAAGATGGCGGTGCCAACTTCACATCACCGCCAGCGCATTGAGCTTTCGGGGGTTAATTTCTCCGCAAGTACGGCGTCTTAGGAGAAGAAACTTGCTGGCACAATGTTTTTGATGGTCATGTCTCAGTTGTACTTGTCTCGCGTGTTTTAATTGCGTATTTCAAAAAAAGACTTTAGTGGCGGTGCTAACTTCACATCACCGCCATTTTGTGGTTTCGGGGACTAATTTCTCAGGAAGTACGGAAATTTACGTGCTGAAACTTGCTGGCACAATGTTTTTGATGGTCTTCTATCTGTTGTGCATGTTTCGTATGTTTTGATTGTGTATTTTGGAAAAAATTTTAGTGGCGGTGCTAACTTCACATCACCGCCATGTCGAACTTTCAACTAGCGATTTCTCCTAAACTAGGGGGAATTCTTTCAAAATAGTGAGTGGCACATGCTGGCACACTCCATTTAGATCGATTCTGATCGTTGGTTTGACTGGCACATTCCATTTTTCAAGATGGCGGTGCCAACTTCACATCACCGCCAGCGCATTGAGCTTTCGGGGGTTAATTTCTCCGCAAGTACGGCGTCTTAGGAGAAGAAACTTGCTGGCACAATGTTTTTGATGGTCATGTCTCAGTTGTACTTGTCTCGCGTGTTTTAATTGCGTATTTCAAAAAAAGACTTTAGTGGCGGTGCTAACTTCACATCACCGCCATTTTGTGGTTTCGGGGACTAATTTCTCAGCAAGTACGGAGATTTACGTGCTGAAACTTGCTGGCACAATGTTTTTGATGGTCTTCTATCTGTCGTGCATGTTTCGTATGTTTTGATTGTGTATTTTGGAAAAAAAGTTTAGTGGCGGTGCTGACTTCACATCACCGCCATGTCGAACTTTCAACCAGCGATTTCTCCTAAACTAGGGTGAATTCTTTCAAAATAGTGAGTGGCACATGCTGGCACACTCCATCTAGATCGATTCTGATCGTTGGTTTGACTGGCACATTCCATTTTTCAAGATGGCGGTGCCAACTTCACATCACCGCCAGCGCATTGAGCTTTCGGGGGCTAATTTCTCCGCAAGTACGGCGTCTTAGGAGAAGAAACTTGCTGGCACAATGTTTTTGATGGTCATGTCTCAGTTGTACTTGTCTCGCGTGTTTTAATTGCGTATTTCAAAAAAAGACTTTAGTGGCGGTGCTAACTTCACATCACCGCCATTTTGTGGTTTCGGGGACTAATTTCTCAGGAAGTACGGAAATTTACGTGCTGAAACTTGCTGGCACAATGTTTTTGATGGTCTTCTATCTGTTGTGCATGTTTCGTATGTTTTGATTGTGTATTTTGGAAAAAATTTTAGTGGCGGTGCTAACTTCACATCACCGCCATGTCGAACTTTCAACCAGCGATTTCTCCTAAACTAGGGGGAATTCTTTCAAAATAGTGAGTGGCACATGCTGGCACACTCCATCTAGATCGATTCTGATCGTTGGTTTGACTGGCACATTCCATTTTTCAAGATGGCGGTGCCAACTTCACATCACCGCCAGCGCATTGAGCTTTCGGGGGTTAATTTCTCCGCAAGTACGGCGTCTTAGGAGAAGAAACTTGCTGGCACAATGTTTTTGATGGTCATGTCTCAGTTGTACTTGTCTCGCGTGTTTTAATTGCGTATTTCAAAAAAAGACTTTAGTGGCGGTGCTAACTTCACATCACCGCCATTTTGTGGTTTCGGGGACTAATTTCTCAGCAAGTACGGAGATTTACGTGCTGAAACTTGCTGGCACCATGTTTTTGATGGTCTTCTATCTGTTGTGCATGTTTCGTATGTTTTGATTGTGTATTTTGGAAAAAAAATTAGTGGCGGTGCTAACTTCACATCACCGCCATGTCGAACTTTCAACCAGCGATTTCTCCTAAACTAGGGTGAATTCTTTCAAAATAGTGAGTGGCACATGCTGGCACACTCCGTCTAGATCGATTCTGATCGTTGGTTTGACTGGCACATTCCATTTTTCAAGATGGCGGTGCCAACTTCACATCACCGCCAGCGCATTGAGCTTTCGGGGGCTAATTTCTCCGCAAGTACGGCGTCTTAGGAGAAGAAACTTGCTGGCACAATGTTTTTGATGGTCATGTCTCAGTTGTACTTGTCTCGCGTGTTTTAATTGCGTATTTCAAAAAAAGACTTCAGTGGCGGTGCTAACTTCACATCACCGCCATTTTGTGGTTTCGGGGACTAATTTCTCAGCAAGTACGGAGATTTACGTGCTGAAACTTGCTGGCACAATGTTTTTGATGGTCTTCTATCTGTTGTGCGTGTTTCGTATGTTTTGATTGTGTATTTTGGAAAAAAATTTTAGTGGCGGTGCTAACTTCACATCACCGCCATGTCGAACTTTCAACCAGCGATTTCTCCTAAACTAGGGGGAATTCTTTCAAAATAGTGAGTGGCACATGCTGGCACACTCCATCTAGATCGATTCTGATCGTTGGTTTGACTGGCACATTCCATTTTTCAAGATGGCGGTGCCAACTTCACATCACCGCCAGCGCATTGAGCTTTCGGGGGTTAATTTCTCCGCAAGTACGGCGTCTTAGGAGAAGAAACTTGCTGGCACAATGTTTTTGATGGTCATGTCTCAGTTGTACTTGTCTCGCGTGTTTTAATTGCGTATTTCAAAAAAAGACTTTAGTGGCGGTGCTAACTTCACATCACCGCCATTTTGTGGTTTCGGGGACTAATTTCTCAGCAAGTACGGGGATTTACGTGCTGAAACTTGCTGGCACAATTTTTTTGATGGTCTTCTATCTGTTGTGCATGTTTCGTATGTTTTGATTGTGTATTTTGGAAAAAATTTTAGTGGCGGTGCTAACTTCACATCACCGCCATGTCGAACTTTCAACTAGCGATTTCTCCTAAACTAGGGGGAATTCTTTCAAAATAGTGAGTGGCACATGCTGGCACACTCCATTTAGATCGATTCTGATCGTTGGTTTGACTGGCACATTCCATTTTTCAAGATGGCGGTGCCAACTTCACATCACCGCCAGCGCATTGAGCTTTCGGGGGTTAATTTCTCCGCAAGTACGGCGTCTTAGGAGAAGAAACTTGCTGGCACAATGTTTTTGATGGTCATGTCTCAGTTGTACTTGTCTCGCGTGTTTTAATTGCGTATTTCAAAAAAAGACTTTAGTGGCGGTGCTAACTTCACATCACCGCCATTCTGTGGTTTCGGGGACTAATTTCTCAGCAAGTACGGAGATTTACGTGCTGAAACTTGCTGGCACCATGTTTTTGATGGTCTTCTATCTGTTGTGCATGTTTCGTATGTTTTGATTGTGTATTTTGGAAAAAAAATTAGTGGCGGTGCTAACTTCACATCACCGCCATGTCGAACTTTCAACCAGCGATTTCTCCTAAACTAGGGTGAATTCTTTCAAAATAGTGAGTGGCACATGCTGGCACACTCCGTCTAGATCGATTCTGATCGTTGGTTTGACTGGCACATTCCATTTTTCAAGATGGCGGTGCCAACTTCACATCACCGCCAGCGCATTGAGCTTTCGGGGGCTAATTTCTCCGCAAGTACGGCGTCTTAGGAGAAGAAACTTGCTGGCACAATGTTTTTGATGGTCATGTCTCAGTTGTACTTGTCTCGCGTGTTTTAATTGCGTATTTCAAAAAAAGACTTCAGTGGCGGTGCTAACTTCACATCACCGCCATTCTGTGGTTTCGGGGACTAATTTCTCAGCAAGTACGGAGATTTACGTGCTGAAACTTGCTGGCACAATGTTTTTGATGGTCTTCTATCTGTTGTGCATGTTTCGTATGTTTTGATTGTGTATTTTGGAAAAAAATTTTAGTGGCGGTGCTAACTTCACATCACCGCCATGTCGAACTTTCAACCACCGATTTCTCCTAAACTAGGGGGAATTCTTTCAAAATAGTGAGTGGCACATGCTGGCACACTCCATCTAGATCGATTCTGATCGTTGGTGTCTTGACTGGCACATTCCATTTTTCAAGATGGCGGTGCCAACTTCACATCACCGCCAGCGCATTGAGCTTTCGGGTTAATTTCTCCGCAAGTACGGCGTCTTAGGAGAAGAAACTTGCTGGCACAATGTTTTTGATGGTCATGTCTCAGTTGTACTTGTCTCGCGTGTTTTAATTGCGTATTTCAAAAAAAGACTTCAGTGGCGGTGCTAACTTCACATCACCGCCATTTTGTGGTTTCGGGGACTAATTTCTCAGCAAGTACGGAGATTTACGTGCTGAAACTTGCTAGCACCATGTTTTTGATGGTCTTCTATCTGTTGTGCATGTTTCGTATGTTTTGATTGTGTATTTTGGAAAAAATTTTAGTGGCGGTGCTAACTTCACATCACCGCCATGTCGAACTTTCAACCACCGATTTCTCCTAAACTAGGGGCAATTCTTTCAAAATAGTGAGTGGCACATGCTGGCACACTCCGTTTAGATCGATTCTGATCGTTGGTCTTGACTGGCACATTCCATTTTTCAAGATGGCGGTGCCAACTTCACATCACCGCCAGCGCATTGAGCTTTCGGGGGCTAATTTCTCCGCAAGTACGGCGTCTTAGGAGAAGAAACTTGCTGGCACAATGTTTTTGATGGTCATGTCTCAGTTGTACTTGTCTCGCGTGTTTTAATTGCGTATTTCAAAAAAGACTTCAGTGGCGGTGCTAACTTCACATCACCGCCATTCTGTGGTTTCGGGGACTAATTTCTCAGCAAGTACGGAGATTTACGTGCTGAAACTTGCTGGCACAATGTTTTTGATGGTCTTCTATCTGTTGTGCATGTTTCGTATGTTTTGATTGTGTATTTTGGAAAAAATTTTAGTGGCGGTGCTAACTTCACATCACCGCCATGTCGAACTTTCAACCAGCGATTTCTCCTAAACTAGGGTAAATTCTTTCAAAATAGTGAGTGGCACATGCTGGCACACTCCGTCTAGATCGATTCTGATCGTTCGTTTGACTGGCACATTCCATTTTTCAAGATGGCGGTGCCAACTTCACATCACCGCCAGCGCATTGAGCTTTCGGGGGCTAATTTCTCCGCAAGTACGGCGTCTTAGGAGAAGAAACTTGCTGGCACAATGTTTTTGATGGTCATGTCTCAGTTGTACTTGTCTCGCGTGTTTTAATTGCGTATTTCAAAAAAAGACTTCAGTGGCGGTGCCAACTTCATATCACCGCCATTTTGTGGTTTCGGGGACTAATTTCTCAGCAAGTACGGAGATTTACGTGCTGAAACTTGCTGGCACAATGTTTTTGATGGTCTTCTATCTGTTGTGCATGTTTCGTATGTTTTGATTGTGTATTTTGGAAAAAAATTTTAGTGGCGGTGCTAACTTCACATCACCGCCATGTCGAACTTTCAACCAGCGATTTCTCCTAAACTAGGGGGAATTCTTTCAAAATAGTGAGTGGCACATGCTGGCACACTCCGTTTAGATCGATTCTGATCGTTGGTTTGACTGGCACATTCCATTTTTCAAGATGGCGGTGCCAACTTCACATAACCGCCAGCGCATTGAGCTTTCGGGGGTTAATTTCTCCGCAAGTACGGCGTCTTAGGAGAAGAAACTTGCTGGCACAATGTTTTTGATGATCATGTCTCAGTTGTACTTGTCTCGCGTGTTTTAATTGCGTATTTCAAAAAAAGACTTCAGTGGCGGTGCTAACTTCACATCACCGCCATTTTGTGGTTTCGGGGACTAATTTCTCAGCAAGTACGGAGATTTACGTGCTGAAACTTGCTGGCACCATGTTTTTGATGGTCTTCTATCTGTTGTGCATGTTTCGTATGTTTTGATTGTGTATTTTGGAAAAAATTTTAGTGGCGGTGCTAACTTCACATCACCGCCATGTCGAACTTTCAACCACCGATTTCTCCTAAACTAGGGTGAATTCTTTCAAAATAGTGAGTGGCACATGCTGGCACACTCCATTTAGATCGATTCTGATCGTTGGTTTGACTGGCACATTCCATTTTTCAAGATGGCGGTGCCAACTTCACATCACCGCCAGCGCATTGAGCTTTCGGGGGCTAATTTCTCCGCAAGTACGGCGTCTTAGGAGAAGAAACTTGCTGGCACAATGTTTTTGATGGTCATGTCTCAGTTGTACTTGTCTCGCGTGTTTTAATTGCGTATTTCAAAAAAAGACTTTAGTGGCGGTGCTAACTTCACATCACCGCCATTCTGTGGTTTCGGGGACTAATTTCTCAGCAAGTACGGAGATTTACGTGCTGAAACTTGCTGGCACAATGTTTTTGATGGTCTTCTATCTGTTGTGCATGTTTCGTATGTTTTGATTGTGTATTTTGGAAAAAATTTTAGTGGCGGTGCTAACTTCACATCACCGCCATGTCGAACTTTCAACCACCGATTTCTCCTAAACTAGGGGGAATTCTTTCAAAATAGTGAGTGGCACATGCTGGCACACTCCGTTTAGATCGATTCTGATCGTTGGTGTCTTGACTGGCACATTCCATTTTTCAAGATGGCGGTGCCAACTTCACATCACCGCCAGCGCATTGAGCTTTCGGGGGCTAATTTCTCCGCAAGTACGGCGTCTTAGGAGAAGAAACTTGCTGGCACAATGTTTTTGATGGTCATGTCTCAGTTGTACTTGTCTCGCGTGTTTTAATTGCGTATTTCAAAAAAAGACTTCAGTGGCGGTGCTAACTTCACATCACCGCCATTCTGTGGTTTCGGGGACTAATTTCTCAGCAAGTACGGAGATTTACGTGCTGAAACTTGCTGGCACCATGTTTTTGATGGTCTTCTATCTGTTGTGCATGTTTCGTATGTTTTGATTGTGTATTTTGGAAAAAAAATTAGTGGCGGTGCTAACTTCACATCACCGCAATGTCGAACTTTCAATCAGCGATTTCTCCTAAACTAGGGGGAATTCTTTCAAAATAGTGAGTGGCACATGCTGGCACACTCCGTCTAGATCGATTCTGATCGTTGGTTTGACTGGCACATTCCATTTTTCAAGATGGCGGTGCCAACTTCACATCACCGCCAGCGCATTGAGCTTTCGGGGGTTAATTTCTCCGCAAGTACGGCGTCTTAGGAGAAGAAACTTGCTGGCACAATGTTTTTGATGGTCATGTCTCAGTTGTACTTGTCTCGCGTGTTTTAATTGCGTATTTCAAAAAAAGACTTCAGTGGCGGTGCTAACTTCACATCACCGCCATTTTGTGGTTTCGGGGACTAATCTCCCAGCAAGTACAGGGATTTACGTGCTGAAACTTGCTGGCACAATGTTTTTGATGGTCTTCTATCTGTTGTGCATGTTTCGTATGTTTTGATTGTGTATTTTGGAAAAAATTTTAGTGGCGGTGCTAACTTCACATCACCGCCATGTCGAACTTTCAACCAGCGATTTCTCCTAAACTAGGGGGAATTCTTTCAAAATAGTGAGTGGCACATGCTGGCACACTCCGTTTAGATCGATTCTGATCGTTGGTGTCTTGACTGGCACATTCCATTTTTCAAGATGGCGGTGCCAACTTCACATCACCGCCAGCGCATTGAGCTTTCGGGGGCTAATTTCTCCGCAAGTACGGCGTCTTAGGAGAAGAAACTTGCTGGCACAATGTTTTTGATGGTCATGTCTCAGTTGTACTTGTCTCGCGTGTTTTAATTGCGTATTTCAAAAAAAGACTTCAGTGGCGGTGCTAACTTCACATCACCGCCATTCTGTGGTTTCGGGGACTAATTTCTCAGCAAGTACGGAGATTTACGTGCTGAAACTTGCTGGCACCATGTTTTTGATGGTCTTCTATCTGTTGTGCATGTTTCGTATGTTTTGATTGTGTATTTTGGAAAAAAATTAGTGGCGGTGCTAACTTCACATCACCGCAATGTCGAACTTTCAACCAGCGATTTCTCCTAAACTAGGGGGAATTCTTTCAAAATAGTGAGTGGCACATGCTGGCACACTCCGTCTAGATCGATTCTGATCGTTCGTTTGACTGGCACATTCCATTTTTCAAGATGGCGGTGCCAACTTCACATCACCGCCAGCGCATTGAGCTTTCGGGGGTTAATTTCTCCGCAAGTACGGCGTCTTAGGAGAAGAAACTTGCTGGCACAATGTTTTTGATGGTCATGTCTCAGTTGTACTTGTCTCGCGTGTTTTAATTGCGTATTTCAAAAAAAGACTTCAGTGGCGGTGCTAACTTCACATCACCGCCATTTTGTGGTTTCGGGGACTAATTTCTCAGCAAGTACGGAGATTTACGTGCTGAAACTTGCTGGCACAATGTTTTTGATGGTCTTCTATCTGTTGTGCATGTTTCGTATGTTTTGATTGTGTATTTTGGAAAAAAATTTTAGTGGCGGTGCTAACTTCACATCACCGCCATGTCGAACTTTCAACCAGCGATTTCTCCTAAACTAGGGGGAATTCTTTCAAAATAGTGAGTGGCACATGCTGGCACACTCCGTTTAGATCGATTCTGATCGTTGGTTTGACTGGCACATTCCATTTTTCAAGATGGCGGTGCCAACTTCACATCACCGCCAGCGCATTGAGCTTTCGGGGGTTAATTTCTCCGCAAGTACGGCGTCTTAGGAGAAGAAACTTGCTGGCACAATGTTTTTGATGGTCATGTCTCAGTTGTACTTGTCTCGCGTGTTTTAATTGCGTATTTCAAAAAAAGACTTCAGTGGCGGTGCTAACTTCACATCACCGCCATTTTGTGGTTTCGGGGACTAATTTCTCAGCAAGTACGGAGATTTACGTGCTGAAACTTGCTGGCACAATGTTTTTGATGGTCTTCTATCTGTTGTGCATGTTTCGTATGTTTTGGCTGTGTATTTTGGAAAAAATTTTAGTGGCGGTGCTAACTTCACATCACCGCCATGTCGAACTTTCAACCACCGATTTCTCCTAAACTAGGGTGAATTCTTTCAAAATAGTGAGTGGCACATGCTGGCACACTCCATCTAGATCGATTCTGATCGTTGGTTTGACTGGCACATTCCATTTTTCAAGATGGCGGTGCCAACTTCACATCACCGCCAGCGCATTGAGCTTTCGGGGGCTAATTTCTCCGCAAGTACGGCGTCTTAGGAGAAGAAACTTGCTGGCACAATGTTTTTGATGGTCATGTCTCAGTTGTACTTGTCTCGCGTGTTTTAATTGCGTATTTCAAAAAAAGACTTTAGTGGCGGTGCTAACTTCACATCACCGCCATTTTGTGGTTTCGGGGACTAATTTCTCAGCAAGTACGGGGATTTACGTGCTGAAACTTGCTGGCACAATGTTTTTGATGGTCTTCTATCTGTTGTGCATGTTTCGTATGTTTTCATTGTGTATTTTGGAAAAAAATTTTAGTGGCGGTGCTAACTTCACATCACCGCCATGTCGAACTTTCAACCAGCGATTTCTCCTAAACTAGGGGGAATTCTTTCAAAATAGTGAGTGGCACATGCTGGCACACTCCATCCAGATCGATTCTGATCGTTGGTTTGACTGGCACATTCCATTTTTCAAGATGGCGGTGCCAACTTCACATCACCGCCAGCGCATTGAGCTTTCGGGGGTTAATTTCTCCGCAAGTACGGCGTCTTAGGAGAAGAAACTTGCTGGCACAATGTTTTTGATGGTCATGTCTCAGTTGTACTTGTCTCGCGTGTTTTAATTGCGTATTTCAAAAAAGACTTCAGTGGCGGTGCTAACTTCACATCACCGCCATTTTGTGGTTTCGGGGACTAATTTCTCAGCAAGTACGGAGATTTACGTGCTGAAACTTGCTGGCACAATGTTTTTGATGGTCTTCTATCTGTTGTGCATGTTTCGTATGTTTTGATTGTGTATTTTGGAAAAAATTTTAGTGGCGGTGCTAACTTCACATCACCGCCATGTCGAACTTTCAACCACCGATTTCTCCTAAACTAGGGGGAATTCTTTCAAAATAGTGAGTGGCACATGCTGGCACACTCCATTTAGATCGATTCTGATCGTTGGTGTCTTGACTGGCACATTCCATTTTTCAAGATGGCGGTGCCAACTTCACATCACCGCCAGCGCATTGAGCTTTCGGGGGCTAATTTCTCCGCAAGTACGGCGTCTTAGGAGAAGAAACTTGCTGGCACAATGTTTTTGATGGTCATGTCTCAGTTGCACTTGTCTCGCGTGTTTTAATTGCGTATTTCAAAAAAAGACTTCAGTGGCGGTGCTAACTTCACATCACCGCCATTTTGTGGTTTCGGGGACTAATTTCTCAGCAAGTACGGGGATTTACGTGCTGAAACTTGCTGGCACAATGTTTTTGATGGTCTTCTATCTGTTGTGCATGTTTCGTATGTTTTGATTGTGTATTTTGGAAAAAATTTTAGTGGCGGTGCTAACTTCACATCACCGCCATGTCGAACTTTCAACCACCGATTTCTCCTAAACTAGGGGGAATTCTTTCAAAATAGTGAGTGGCACATGCTGGCACACTCCATCTAGATCGATTCTGATCGTTGGTGTCTTGACTGGCACATTCCATTTTTCAAGATGGCGGTGCCAACTTCACATCACCGCCAGCGCATTGAGCTTTCGGGGGCTAATTTCTCCGCAAGTACGGCGTCTTAGGAGAAGAAACTTGCTGGCACAATGTTTTTGATGGTCATGTCTCAGTTGTACTTGTCTCGCGTGTTTTAATTGCGTATTTCAAAAAAAGACTTAAGTGGCGGTGCTAACTTCACATCACCGCCATTTTGTGGTTTCGGGGACTAATTTCTCAGCAAGTACGGGGATTTACGTGCTGAAACTTGCTGGCACAATGTTTTTGATGGTCTTCTATCTGTTGTGCATGTTTCGTATGTTTTGATTGTGTATTTTGGAAAAAAATTTTAGTGGCGGTGCTAACTTCACATCACCGCCATGTCGAACTTTCAACCAGCGATTTCTCCTAAACTAGGGGGAATTCTTTCAAAATGGTGAGTGGCACATGCTGGCACACTCCATCCAGATCGATTCTGATCGTTGGTTTGACTGGCACATTCCATTTTTCAAGATGGCGGTGCCAACTTCACATCACCGCCAGCGCATTGAGCTTTCGGGGGCTAATTTCTCCGCAAGTACGGCGTCTTAGGAGAAGAAACTTGCTGGCACAATGTTTTTGATGGTCATGTCTCAGTTGCACTTGTCTCGCGTGTTTTAATTGCGTATTTCAAAAAAAGACTTCAGTGGCGGTGCTAACTTCACATCACCGCCATTTTGTGGTTTCGGGGACTAATTTCTCAGCAAGTACGGGGATTTACGTGCTGAAACTTGCTGGCACAATGTTTTTGATGGTCTTCTATCTGTTTTGCATGTTTCGTATGTTTTGATTGTGTATTTTGGAAAACAATTTTAGTGGCGGTGCTAACTTCACATCACCGCCATGTCGAACTTTCAACCAGCGATTTCTCCTAAACTAGGGGGAATTCTTTCAAAATAGTGAGTGGCACATGCTGGCACACTCCATCTAGATCGATTCTGATCGTTGGTTTGACTGGCACATTCCATTTTTCAAGATGGCGGTGCCAACTTCACATCACCGCCAGCGCATTGAGCTTTCGGGGGTTAATTTCTCCGCAAGTACGGCGTCTTAGGAGAAGAAACTTGCTGGCACAATGTTTTTGATGGTCATGTCTCAGTTGTACTTGTCTCGCGTGTTTTAATTGCGTATTTCAAAAAAAGACTTCAGTGGCGGTGCTAACTTCACATCACCGCCATTTTGTGGTTTCGGGGACTAATTTCTCAGCAAGTACGGGGATTTACGTGCTGAAACTTGCTGGCACAATGTTTTTGATGGTCTTCTATCTGTCGTGCATGTTTCGTATGTTTTGATTGTGTATTTTGGAAAAAAAGTTTAGTGGCGGTGCTGACTTCACATCACCGCCATGTCGAACTTTCAATCAGCGATTTCTCCTAAACTAGGGGAAATCCTTTCAAAATGGTGAGTGGCACATGCTGGCACACTCCATCCAGATCGATTCTGATCGTTGGTTTGACTGGCACATTCCATTTTTCAAGATGGCGGTGCCAACTTCACATCACCGCCAGCGCATTGAGCTTTCGGGGGCTAATTTCTCCGCAAGTACGGCGTCTTAGGAGAAGAAACTTGCTGGCACAATGTTTTTGATGGTCATGTCTCAGTTGTACTTGTCTCGCGTGTTTTAATTGCGTATTTCAAAAAAAGACTTCAGTGGCGGTGCTAACTTCACATCACCGCCATTTTGTGGTTTCGGGGACTAATTTCTCAGCAAGTACGGGGATTTACGTGCTGAAACTTGCTGGCACAATGTTTTTGATGGTCTTCTATCTGTTGTGCATGTTTCGTATGTTTTGATTGTGTATTTTGGAAAAAATTTTAGTGGCGGTGCTAACTTCACATCACCGCCATGTCGAACTTTCAACCAGCGATTTCTCCTAAACTAGGGGGAATTCTTTCAAAATAGTGAGTGGCACATGCTGGCACACTCCATCTAGATCGATTCTGATCGTTGGTGTCTTGACTGGCACATTCCATTTTTCAAGATGGCGGTGCCAACTTCACATCACCGCCAGCGCATTGAGCTTTCGGGGGCTAATTTCTCCGCAAGTACGGCGTCTTAGGAGAAGAAACTTGCTGGCACAATGTTTTTGATGGTCATGTCTCAGTTGTACTTGTCTCGCGTGTTTTAATTGCGTATTTCAAAAAAAGACTTTAGTGGCGGTGCTAACTTCACATCACCGCCATTTTGTGGTTTCGGGGACTAATTTCTCAGCAAGTACGGAGATTTACGTGCTGAAACTTGCTGGCACAATGTTTTTGATGGTCTTCTATCTGTTGTGCATGTTTCGTATGTTTTGATTGTGTATTTTGGAAAAAATTTTAGTGGCGGTGCTAACTTCACATCACCGCCTTGTCGAACTTTCAACCAGCGATTTCTCCTAAACTAGGGGGAATTCTTTCAAAATAGTGAGTGGCACATGCTGGCACACTCCATCCTGATCGATTCTGATCGTTGGTTTGACTGGCACATTCCATTTTTCAAGATGGCGGTGCCAACTTCACATCACCGCCAGCGCATTGAGCTATCGGGGGTTAATTTCTCCGCAAGTACGGCGTCTTAGGAGAAGAAACTTGCTGGCACAATGTTTTTGATGGTCTTCTATCTGTTGTGCGTGTTTCGTATGTTTTGATTGTGTATGTTGGAAAAAATTTTAGTGGCGGTGCTAACTTCACATCACCGCCATGTCGAACTTTCAACCAGCGATTTCTCTTAAACTAGGGGGAATTCTTTCAAAATAGTGAGTGGCACATGCTGGCACACTCCATCTAGATCGATTCTGATCGTTGGTTTGACTGGCACATTCCATTTTTCAAGATGGCGGTGCCAACTTCACATCACCGCCAGCGCATTGAGCTATCGGGGGTTAATTTCTCCGCAAGTACGGCGTCTTAGGAGAAGAAACTTGCTGGCACAATGTTTTTGATGGTCTTCTATCTGTTGTGCGTGTTTCGTATGTTTTGATTGTGTATTTTGGAAAAAATTTTAGTGGCGGTGCTAACTTCACATCACCGCCATGTCGAACTTTCAACCAGCGATTTCTCTTAAACTAGGGGGAATTCTTTCAAAATAGTGAGTGGCACATGCTGGCACACTCCATCTAGATCGATTCTGATCGTTGGTTTGACTGGCACATTCCATTTTTCAAGATGGCGGTGCCAACTTCACATCACCGCCAGCGCATTGAGCTTTCGGGGGCTAATTTCTCCGCAAGTACGGCGTCTTAGGAGAAGAAACTTGCTGGCACAATGTTTTTGATGGTCATGTCTCAGTTGTACTTGTCTCGCGTGTTTTAGTTGCGTATTTCAAAAAAAGACTTTAGTGGCGGTGCTAACTTCACATCACCGCCATTTTGTGGTTTCGGGGACTAATTTCTCAGCAAGTACGGAGATTTACGTGCTGAAACTTGCTGGCACAATGTTTTTGATGGTCTTCTATCTGTTGTGCGTGTTTCGTATGTTTTGATTGTGTATTTTGGAAAAAATTTTAGTGGCGGTGCTAACTTCACATCACCGCCATGTCGAACTTTCAATCAGCGATTTCTCCTAAGCTAGGGGGAATTCTTTCAAAATGGTGAGTGGCACATGCTGGCACACTCCGTCCAGATCGATTCTGATCGTTGGTTTGACTGGCACATTCCATTTTTCAAGATGGCGGTGCCAACTTCACATCACCGCCAGCGCATTGAGCTTTCGGGTGCTAATTTCTCCGCAAGTACGGCGTCTTAGGAGAAGAAACTTGCTGGCACAATGTTTTTGATGGTCATGTCTCAGTTGTACTTGTCTCGCGTGTTTTAATTGCGTATTTCAAAAAAAGACTTCAGTGGTGGTGCTAACTTCACATCACCGCCATTTTGTGGTTTCGGGGACTAATTTCTCAGCAAGTACGGAGATTTACGTGCTGAAACTTGCTGGCACAATGTTTTTGATGGTCTTCTATCTGTTGTGCATGTTTCGTATGTTTTGATTGTGTATTTTGGAAAAAATTTTAGTGGCGGTGCTAACTTCACATCACCGCCATGTCGAACTTTCAATCAGCGATTTCTCCTAAACTAGGGGGAATTCTTTCAAAATAGTGAGTGGCACATGCTGGCACACTCCATCTAGATCGATTCTGATCGTTGGTTTGACTGGCACATTCCATTTTTCAAGATGGCGGTGCCAACTTCACATCACCGCCAGCGCATTGAGCTTTCGGGGGCTAATTTCTCCGCAAGTACGGCGTCTTAGGAGAAGAAACTTGCTGGCACAATGTTTTTGATGGTCATGTCTCAGTTGTACTTGTCTCGCGTGTTTTAATTGCGTATTTCAAAAAAAGACTTTAGTGGCGGTGCTAACTTCACATCACCGCCATTTTGTGGTTTCGGGGACTAATTTCTCAGCAAGTACGGAGATTTACGTGCTGAAACTTGCTGGCACAATGTTTTTGATGGTCTTCTATCTGTTGTGCGTGTTTCGTATGTTTTGATTGTGTATTTTGGAAAAAAATTTTAGTGGCGGTGCTAACTTCACATCACCGCCATGTCGAACTTTCAACCAGCGATTTCTCCTAAACTAGGGGGAATTCTTTCAAAATAGTGAGTGGCACATGCTGGCACACTCCATCTAGATCGATTCTGATCGTTGGTTTGACTGGCACATTCCATTTTTCAAGATGGCGGTGCCAACTTCACATCACCGCCAGCGCATTGAGCTTTCGGGGGCTAATTTCTCCGCAAGTACGGCGTCTTAGGAGAAGAAACTTGCTGGCACAATGTTTTGATGGTCATGTCTCAGTTGTACTTGTCTCGCGTGTTTTAATTGCGTATTTCAAAAAAAGACTTTAGTGGCGGTGCTAACTTCACATCACCGCCATTTTGTGGTTTCGGGGACTAATTTCTCAGCAAGTACGGGGATTTACGTGCTGAAACTTGCTGGCACAATGTTTTTGATGGTCTTCTATCTGTTGTGCATGTTTCGTATGTTTTGATTGTGTATTTTGGAAAAAATTTTAGTGGCGGTGCTAACTTCACATCACCGCCATGTCGAACTTTCAACCAGCGATTTCTCCTAAACTAGGGGGAATTCTTTCAAAATAGTGAGTGGCACATGCTGGCACACTCCATCTAGATCGATTCTGATCGTTGGTTTGACTGGCACATTCCATTTTTCAAGATGGCGGTGCCAACTTCACATCACCGCCAGCGCATTGAGCTTTCGGGGGCTAATTTCTCCGCAAGTACGGCGTCTTAGGAGAAGAAACTTGCTGGCACAATGTTTTGATGGTCATGTCTCAGTTGTACTTGTCTCGCGTGTTTTAATTGCGTATTTCAAAAAAAGACTTTAGTGGCGGTGCTAACTTCACATCACCGCCATTTTGTGGTTTCGGGGACTAATTTCTCAGCAAGTACGGGGATTTAGGTGCTGAAACTTGCTGGCACAATGTTTTTGATGGTCTTCTATCTGTTGTGCGTGTTTCGTATGTTTTGATTGTGTATTTTGGAAAAAAAGTTTAGTGGCGGTGCTGACTTCACATCACCGCCATGTCGAACTTTCAATCAGCGATTTCTCCTAAACTAGGGGAAATCCTTTCAAAATGGTGAGTGGCACATGCTGGCACACTCCATCCAGATCGATTCTGATCGTTGGTTTGACTGGCACATTCCATTTTTCAAGATGGCGGTGCCAACTTCACATCACCGCCAGCGCATTGAGCTTTCGGGTGCTAATTTCTCCGCAAGTACGGCGTCTTAGGAGAAGAAACTTGCTGGCACAATGTTTTTGATGGTCATGTCTCAGTTGTACTTGTCTCGCGTGTTTTAATTGCGTATTTCAAAAAAAGACTTTAGTGGCGGTGCTAACTTCACATCACCGCCATTTTGTGGTTTCGGGGACTAATTTCTCAGCAAGTACGGAGATTTACGTGCTGAAACTTGCTGGCACAATGTTTTTGATGGTCTTCTATCTGTTGTGCGTGTTTCGTATGTTTTGATTGTGTATTTTGGAAAAAAATTTTAGTGGCGGTGCTAACTTCACATCACCGCCATGTCGAACTTTCAACCAGCGATTTCTCCTAAACTAGGGGGAATTCTTTCAAAATAGTGAGTGGCACATGCTGGCACACTCCATCTAGATCGATTCTGATCGTTGGTTTGACTGGCACATTCCATTTTTCAAGATGGCGGTGCCAACTTCACATCACCGCCAGCGCATTGAGCTTTCGGGGGCTAATTTCTCCGCAAGTACGGCGTCTTAGGAGAAGAAACTTGCTGGCACAATGTTTTTGATGGTCATGTCTCAGTTGTACTTGTCTCGCGTGTTTTAATTGCGTATTTCAAAAAAAGACTTCAGTGGTGGTGCTAACTTCACATCACCGCCATTTTGTGGTTTCGGGGACTAATTTCTCAGCAAGTACGGAGATTTACGTGCTGAAACTTGCTGGCACAATGTTTTTGATGGTCTTCTATCTGTTGTGCGTGTTTCGTATGTTTTGATAGTGTATTTTGGAAAAAATTTTAGTGGCGGTGCTAACTTCACATCACTACCATGTCGAACTTTCAATCAGCGATTTCTCCTAAACTAGGGGGAATTCTTTCAAAATGGTGAGTGGCACATGCTGGCACACTCCGTCCAGATCGATTCTGATCGTTGGTTTGACTGGCACATTCCATTTTTCAAGATGGCGGTGCCAACTTCACATCACCGCCAGCGCATTGAGCTTTCGGGGGTTAATTTCTCCGCAAGTACGGCGTCTTAGGAGAAGAAACTTGCTGGCACAATGTTTTTGATGGTCATGTCTCAGTTGTACTTGTCTCGCGTGTTTTAATTGCGTATTTCAAAAAAAGACTTCAGTGGCGGTGATAACTTCACATCACCGCCATTTTGTGGTTTCGGGGACTAATTTCTCAGCAAGTACGGAGATTTACGTGCTGAAACTTGCTGGCACAATGTTTTTGATGGTCTTCTATCTGTTGTGCGTGTTTCGTATGTTTTGATTGTGTATTTTGGAAAAAAATTTTAGTGGCGGTGCCAACTTCACATCACCGCCATGTCGAACTTTCAATCAGCGATTTCTCCTAAACTAGGGGGAATTCTTTCAAAATAGTGAGTGGCACATGCTGGCACACTCCATCTAGATCGATTCTGATCGTTGGTTTGACTGGCACATTCCATTTTTCAAGATGGCGGTGCTGAGTGGCGATGCTAACTTCACACACGTTGTTTCCTTATAGTTATTTTACTTCAATCGATACATTGAAAGAAACATCCCTTCCGTCTATCGATAAATTTGAAAATGATTTGACGGGTGAGGACTGTTCGCTGAATGATTATAGGCATGCAGAGCAAGCATGGTTAGAATTTAGGTGTCGTACTTTTGGTGACTACATGCTTGCCTACTTAAAATTAGAGGTCTATCTGTTGGCTGACGTGTTTGAGACTTTTAGGAAAGTCATATTAGAACAGGACGCCTTAGACCCCGTCCATTTTGTTAGTCTGCCGGGACTGTCCTATCAAACAGCCTTCAAGATGACGAAAGAGAGCATTCATTTACTGCAAGATGCAGAAATGTACACGTTATTTGAACGTGGTATTAGGGGTGGCTTAACATTTGTCAACAAACATGTTGTCAACAGCACCCAAGACATAGGATCGACCAGGCATTTAATGTACATAGACCAAAATAATTTGCATGGGAGTGCACTCTCCAAGCTTTTGCCGCAATCTGACTTCCAATTGGTAGAGCCCCATGACATTGAACACTTCTCCAATCCAGCATACATCATGGCACTGGGAGATGAGGCCGACATAGGTTTTTATTTGAAGTCGACCTCATCTATCCAGACTGTATTAAGAATAGGACCGTTGATTTTCCTCTCGCACCCGAATCTGGCATAGTCAGTCCAGATATGTTCTCTCCCTTTATGGAGGAACACAATAAGAAATATGAGGCGGAAAATGACTTACACTACAAACCCACTAGGAAGTTGTTGCTCACCCAATTGAACAAGCAGCATTACATCGTGCACTATTCCATCCTCAAATTCTATCTAGGTATGGGGATGCAACTTGACAAAGTCCATCGCGCTATCCAGTTAAGGCAGAAGCCCTTTCTAAAATCGTATATAGAATTTAATAGCAAGAAACGGGCTGAATCCAAGAATCCTTTCGAAAAGGACTTATTTAAATTTAAGAATAATGCCCTCTTTGGTAAAACCATGGAGGATGTAAGAAAGCGCATGGACTATCGTAGCGTAACTGATCCGGAAACGAGTATCAAGCTATGTCGCTCGCCGTTGTTTTGCCACCATGATGTCATTTCCGAAGACATCACTGGTTTTAAAATGCCAAAATCTAAAGTAGAACTTTGCAAGCCCATTTATGTCGGTCAAGCTGTCTTGGATCACTCCAAGTTAGAAATGTACAAGTTATTTTACCACACTTTTAAGACATGTCCACTTCTCCAACGTGTGGAATTAGTAGGAGGTGATACAGACAGCTTCTTCCTAGCTTTGACAACCACTAGCCAAGTCAAGCAGGAAGACATTTTAAAATATTTAGTACCCAAGTTTGATAGTCCCAACTATCCCACTGACCATCCGCTTTACTCTACCTCAAATAAAGCGAAGCTTGGCTGTTTCAAGGATGAATGTGCCGGCAAACAGATAGAGGAGATGATCTTGCTTCGCCCCAAGATGTACTCAATGAAACTAAAATCCTCAGAGCTTTCTATAGAACTGGCGAAAGGCATCTCGAAGTCAATCGTTAGAAAAATGACACATAGGGACTATCAAGATGCCCTAGATTCACTTAAAATTAAAAAAGTAGAAATGACCATTTTAAAATCACAGTCGCATCAAGTCAGAACAACGACGTTTAGGAAACGAGGTCTCTCAGCTTGGGAAGACAAGCGATGCTGGATGAGTCCTAACCACTCATTACCGTACGGCCATCCAGACACTCATCTACCTCCACCCAAGAGACAGAAACTTTCTCTTCCTCCGTCCGGCGATGTCTGATGATGAATGCTTCCTCTCTGTTGTGGTTGATGTTTTGCTTTTTCACTCCATGGCGTTTTCTATGGGGTGTTGTGAGTGAGTGCCTTGTAACATGCGTCCAACTCCTAATCAGTTCATATCATGATTTACATATCAACTGGTTTTTTCCTGACGTTGTTTTCTCCCTGTACATGAGTGACTTTGTTTTCTCCCTGCATATCAGTGACTTTGTTTTCTCCCTGCACATTAGTGACTTTGTTTTCTCCCTGTACATGAGTGACTTTGTTTTCTCCCTGCATATCAGTGACTTTGTTTTTTCCGGTGATGTGAGCCATAAAAACTTTGTTTTCTGCTACCATCAGTATTAACGATGTGTGACTGTGATGAAATGTCTTTCATTCAATAACATATCATGTACAGACTGTCTCGTTTTTCTTTTGACATAAAGATGGGATTCTCACTCATTAGACAGAAGTAAAAGTTTTAATCATTTTGTAAGATGGGTAGGGTTAGAAATAAAGTTGATGATTGTAAAGTTATAACCACATCACTGTTTGTAAGATAGGCGAAATATAAAATGAAGTCAGATTCACTTCACAGTTTGCAAAGTTAGAAATAAAGTTATAACCATGTCGCTGTTTGTAAGATAGGCGAAATATAAAGTGAAGGCAGAATCACTTCACTGTTTGTAAAGTAAGAAATAAAGTTGACGTTTGTAAAGTTAGAAATAAACTTGATGATTGTAAAGTTATCACCATATCACTGTTTGTAAGATGGGTGAAATGTAAATGAAGTGATAACCATGTTAGAGTTTGTAAGTTAACATCCTCACCAACGAATGTAACATCATGACAATTTCTTCGGCTTAGGAAACATCAACCACTTTGCTGACTCATGTCTATAAATAGCTCTGACTTATGAAGGGGTAGAGCGCCACTCAGTTAGATAAGAATCTAATCAGTCTTGTTCAACCTTTTCACCGACACGTGTGTGGGCGTGTCATTCAACATCGATGGCGCCTCACGTCAGACAGCGTGACCTTTTCACCGACGTGTGTGTGGGCGTTATTTATCAGACAAAGCGATGGCGCCTCACGTCAGACAGCGTGACCTTTTCACCGACATGTGTGTGTGGGCGTTATTTATCAGACAAAGCGATGGCGCCTCACGTCAGACAGCGTGACCTTTTCACCGACAAGTGTATGGATATCATTACATGTCTATAAATAGCACTGACTCATCATAAAGTGGCGAACCTTGTTGATGACCTTTTCACCGACAAGTGTGTGGGCATAATTTCATGTCTATAAATAGCACTGACTCATCATAAAGCGAAGAACCTTGTTGATGACCTTTTCACTGACAAGAGTGTGGGCGATAGTTCATTGCGATGACTCATTCAAAACACATCATGTGATTAACACGATTCTATTAACTGTGACTCATGCAGATAACACATTAAAGATTTAACAATGTCAGCTACTTTACTGATATCACGTAAACCAGTCATGATACAATGTCCGTTGTGAAACACTGCAATATGTACAGGATGCCACTTCCGAATCAGAGCAGCAGGAAAGAGTTCAGTTTCACAAAATATACAATGATTACTGGTTTTAATGTTGGCTAGATTCACTAACATCTTCAATTGAACAGACACTACTATATTCTCCAATGTCAGGGGGTTGAGGCGTAGATGAGGCATGAGTGTTCGCATTTTCTTGACGACTTCGTAACACATGGACTGCATCACGAAATGAGAAAGGTTTCCTAGGACTTGGATTTTGCCGCAGGGAAAGATTTGAAGATTTCGACCGTTGCTCATGCGAATGACCAACATTTGCAGACGACCGCGATGATAGACTGAATCGGGAAGATGGGTATGCAACTGTTCTAAATCGATGTCTCTTCTGAGATTCATTTCGCGCATGGCGTTGATGATGCGGATGGGGAGCATGACTCACAAAATACATGAGGGTTGAGTGAACTTCCCTTTTATACTTTTCCCATGAGGGTTTTGGAATGACGATGTAGCAGTGATCATTATGTAGAATCATCTCTTGAATGCGAATAAATACAATGCCGTCTCCTACGTTAATGACACGGCAAGAGTGGGATAGGATAGCGCGATGTAACCTTCGTAGATGAAAGCGTTCTAGAGTTATTTGAAGTTGACGTTTCGTATCATGAAATGTAACACACTGACTTTTCCATGATACTTGGAGCCATGCTGACAATTTCCACATGATTAAAACCTGAGTGAAGAAGGGTATGCCTAAGAAAGAAGGAGAGAGAGTCATGTTCATGTGTGGCATGGTGAGTGTACATTTTCTTTCTTGATAAGGTGGCCGTTAGGCCGTGGTCTCATAAAGACCGATGTTGCGTTCTCAGTGTGTGTGGAGAGTGTTACTGTAGTTGATCATCATCAACATGGACATCATTTTTAAAGGTGATGGAGACAAGATAGGGATTCAACGTAAACAACCTTACGTCCCTGCGTGGACCCATGTAGATGGTTTGACTTTTAATTTCGAAGGAGTAGAATCCTTTTTCCAAAATGGGGAGAGGTTTGCAATTGAGTAAGTCGAATTCGCTGCCCTCCTTTTCATGGATGATGAGACAGTGTCTATCCATATGCACATACATGTAACGTCTTTCCATGATGGGAAATTGTGTCCGCTTCCCATTGTGTCGAACAATTTCTTTGGGAATGGTGAGACTTTCTTTCAGGAATGTTTCAAGAGTATTGAATTGTAACCGTGTCCAATAGTCTAACGGTACACACACGGCTAGTCCATACTTTGTTGACATAACCTTTAGATAATCTATCCGATGACTTGGAGTTTTTATGGTCACGGCTTCTCCATGATGAGTTATCTTTTGATTGAAAGCATTTTTACCCGATGCTAAAGTAAGAGAGTTCAGTGTACTCAGTGCGAGAGCAGAGGAATTGATGGCTTCGATCAACTGCATGGTTAGCGCAAGGACGGAAATGATTGCCAAGAGCTCAGTCGTCCGTTTTATAAGCAGACCTAGCTCCAATCACATGCATTTCCCTTTTCTCGTTTTCCCTGTCTTTGTTATGTGACAACGAATTATCGCACGTGCACTTTTGACTGCGTGGGTGGAAACCTTCCCTCTTACAAAGTCGTTCTAGTCCTCACAAAGACTTTAGTGACACACCCCTTCTAGCGAACAAAGACGCATTCATTTATCTAACAAAAAACCTGATAGTAATGCGCAAAGCGCAATGACTCATGTTGTGTCACAACCCTTTTCTCAAACAAAGACGCATTCATTTATCTAAGAAAGCGCAATAACTCATGTTGCTCTATACACCATTACAAAATGCTCAGTGAAAAGAAATCTTTATTGTATCTACACAATGTGTCGCGCATCAAATAAAGTCGTGGATGTAAACACACTCAGTTGAATCATGATATGTTTAACGACGTACGCATTTCCTTCCAACGTCTCTTCTATTCTCTCCATAATTTTCTCCATATGACGACCATAAAATTGATCACTAAGAGTAATCCATTCTGTGCACTAAGATCCAAAACGAAGTGGTTTTTGTAAATCTTTCAACTCTATATAAGCAATGAGTCTACCCTTTACATCTTGAGGTTGTAAACTCTCCATCAATCTTTTGAAGAGAGGAAGGCTTTCAGTGAGCACTACTTTCATATCATTCATCTTCATTTTAAATGTAAGTTTCCAATCTTGTAAAAATCCATCGAATCCTTGTTGATCCAGTGTCAAATGACACATGTGGTTACTTAAGGTACGATGCGCCATCATAAACGTTGTGACTATAGATTTCACATTGCTTCAATGACTTCCACTATGAATAAAACAGAAATAACAATCATGTTCCACTGTAAGTTTATTCAACATCAGTCAAAATTCACAAGTACAGAATACACTTCATAAAATGATCATCATTCATTCACAAGGAGTAAAAACATGTTTTACATATAGCCTTGCTGTTGACAATAATATAGATACAGTTCATAAACGTCATAGAGACTACAATGCCAGCGTGAAGAGAGTTTTGCAATGTAGGTAGCTTTATTTCTAGTATTACGATGGGATGGTGGTCTGTACAGGTGATGTCTCTCACCGAAACATACAGCAATGTCAAAAATCATTTCATCTCTAAACTTCTTTTGATCACAATGCATATGATAGTCTTGTCTTACACGATCTACCCAACATGGTAAATATAAATTATCAATGTGCAACTGAAGTGTTGTTGCTTCTCGTTCAGAATCATTTCCTAATATTTTAACAATATGAAAACCGTTTGCCACCGTTTGAACTCACTTATCAAATACGTTTCATTTACAAATCCAATATGAATCAAAATAGAAGGATCAAGTCCATTCACATGACGTCGTGACCATTCGTCTTTGTGTGGAGGACAGTAGGCAAATCTATGATATACACTAACAACAGTTTGATCACTTTCTCTCATTGCAATAGCACTCAATTCCTGCATGGGTGTTCCCTCACTGTCTATGAAGATGACAACCTACAATATCAAAAAGACTTCATTACAAAATAATACATTGAGCAGGAACTTTACAAGGATGTCTGTCCTTTACATAAGAAAAGATACATACAACATGATGACAATGTCTTATTTAAACATGACGCGCAAGACCGCGTTTTCCACATTCACTACATTCTAACTGATTACAATACTTAAGATTTCTCTTTGGTGGTAACACCATCTTTCTTTGATGTGCGACGACGTTTAGGTTTAGTGACAGGTTCTTGACACTCTTTGACACAACAATCAATGACTTTCTCAATGTGATCAAGTCCTGTTAACTCAGGTTAATGATGAATTTGAGCAATGCGCAAATTGAGAGAAATCAAATTACCGTCAGATTGATGAGGTCCCACATAAACAGCAGGCACCTCAATATGAAAGGAATAAAAGCCTGCACCTAGTGATGACAATTCTGTTTCACCTGACTGTTCAACTGTCACTCCTGAAGTAACTTTACAATACTTGCTTTTTAAAATATAGCAGCGAGTGCCGCGATACAATGGCTTATAATAAGAAGTTTTCTTTTCTGGCCACAACTGTAATAGTTCAGTAGGAATAAGAGCCTTTTGCCACACAACGTCCTCTAAAATGTCAAGCTGCTGACGCAACCAATTATCAATAGGGATACTCAGGTTTTGACCGCAACGATTTAATTGCGTATCCACTTTTGGTAAGTATACCGCCGGCGTTTGAAGATAGAGTCGAACATCGTTGTAGCGCACTTGTTGTTTGTAGGTAGGATAGCCGTGAATTACCTTTTCAATTTTCGGATTCCACAGCTCGAGATATTGAGGATTCAGTGATGCAGCAGTTGGATTAGGATTCATGGTCATGGCAGTCTGTAACGAAAGAATACCACTAAGTACATTCATGATCATCAGAGAAAAGAAAATCCTTATCTTAGCAGTGACCTATGAGGTGGCCCTTAAGAGGACCTTTTGGAGCCTTCACAGGATTTAAAGCTTATCACCAAAGTCTAAGTCTTCGTCATCGTCCAGTAAATTAAATGTCTTGGGCTTAGGACCCGAATTGAGTTTCAATTCTCTAAAAGACTTAAAGGTAAAGCGTGTAGGTGGTGGTGGCGGTGGTGGTAGTGGTGATGGTTCAACAAAATAAGCTTGTACAATCATCGGCCACACACTCTCCTGAGTCTCTCTTCTAAAATGCTGGTAAGGTTTAGGCCACACCGTCATGACACTCACTTGTAAATTTGCAAACAGGATTGATCGACAGACAAAGTTGAGAGGGGAGAATGGCTTCAGAAAGTCACACACGCTTTCCAAGTCAAGAGAATGAAATGATGAGAAAATGGGGAGACTTCTGCTTTTATAGTCTCCCGTGAATCCACATTTGACACTATGTGAGCCAATCAGAGACCTCCGTTTCTCCCCTGACTTCGTTGCGGCAGGGAAAAGGAGGCACGTGGACGACTGACTCATGAATGCTTTTCCCAAATCTAGTTTAGCACATTGAGTTGAATATGAATGTGTTTTATGCAACATAAGAGCAAGTTGGATCCATGCTCATGAAATGAATCTAGTCGAGATGCACTTTTCGCCATGTGTCGCTGATAGAAATCTTTGGGATCATGTATCGTCTGTGCAGAATAGGTTGCAAAATGAAACACTACATGCTCACCTGCATGTTCATCAGTCACTTTCTCAAATTCAATCTCTGCAACTAATCGTCCTTTCACATCTTTATTTATCAAACTGTCCATGAGCAGTTGGAAAACGAAGCAACCTTTAGCGATAGCAAATTGTAAGTCTGCCTTCTCATGATGAAAGGAGATGATGTAGTCCCTAATCACACCACGAAGACTTTGTCGATGAAAACGTACTGAACAAAATTCATTCGTAAACTTTACTGCTTCTGTCATGTTTCTTCCTTTTACCTCGGAGACATAGCATGAATGACATTCAGGTTAAACATGGCACGCTGATTCCAAATCTGGTCTCTGATTTCCCGTCCGAGGCTTGCTTCACCCGCTAGAGCGATTTTCATAAACATTCTAACTCTGTCGTTTTTCGCCAATGTCCCAAATTTTCAATAACGTCTCACCTCTAAACGAAGGCAGAGTGGAACAAGCCATGTTTTCCACTGAATTTGTCTCACTCCCAGCTTTCAAACGAGCTATTGCACGACTTTCTACCATCTCTGGAACCAAAGTTGGAAGATCGCTGTCGAGGGGGGGGTCAGAACTTTTTCTCTCCGATTGAGTTGGGAAGAAGTTCCTAGACCCAAAATTGGTCAAAACGTCCGAATTTGCACTCCATTTTCCGATCCGAGCACTCCTTCTGCCCGAAAAATGGACTTTCTCATCCCAAAACATCCAACATCCGCCTTTTCCAACTCTGACGTTTTCCTGCCATTTTCCTCCCTCAACCCAAGAAAATTAGACCAAACTAAGCTTTCCACTGCATTTTTCTCACTTTTAGCTTTCAAATGAGCTATTGCACGACTTTCTACCATCTCTAACACCAAAGTTGGAAGTTTGGCAGGAGGGGGGGGGGACGTCTTCAAAACTTTTTCTCTCCGATGTCGCTGGAAACATCCTTCCTAACCCAAAATTGGCCAAAAATTCCGAATCTGACCTCCTTTTTCCCATCCGATGTCTCCTTCAGGACGAAAAATGGACTTTCTCATCCCGAAACCACCAAACCCGCCTTTTTCCAACTCTGTCGTTTTCAGAGATTCCACCCCTTGCTGCTCCTCCCGCCTTCCTTCCCCAACCAACATTTCACACAGATTCCACATCTGACCTCCACTTTCCCATCCAAACCCTCCTTCATGACGATTTCCAACTTTTCTCATCCGAAACACCATCAACATCCACCCTTTCCTCACTCAATCCCTCACACATCACCTTCCTTCCTACCCCTTGCCTCACAGTTCCTCGTTCCTTCCTTCCTCCCTCCTCTCGGACCAATTCCTCCCAACACATCCTTGACGAACTCCCTTCCTTCCAGAGGGGGGGGGCTGAGTCAGCATGATGACTCATCACTGCACCGCACCGGGCTTGAATTTGCGACGGGGTTACTACTCATTTGCAAATTTTGTGACACGAATGAAATAGAAGACATTTTTCATTTCATGTCAATTTATCCACGATATGAAACTGAGCGACTTGCATTGATTCCATTCCTAAGTGATTGTGATCGGTCGGATTTCTATGAAATTATGAACATGCCAAAGGGAGGGCAAACGTGTGCCATCGATGAATTCATTGACAAAGCAATGCATATCAGGAAGAAAAGATAATGTTAGCTCTTCTTACATTAATAAGTCCATTTTGCAATTTCATTACCATGCGCATTCTATTAAGTTGATCAATTGCTTCTGATGCGATTTATATGAAACCTTGAAAAGAGTGACAGACGCGTGATGATGATAATTATTTCATAAATGTATCAATTCATGTGCTTGAGAAACAATAGATGACGTTTACATTTGGATATTCATCTCATTTGGATGTTTTAAAAATTCATCAGTACACGCAACCTACCATATTGATCAACTGCTTCTGATTTCTATGCAACTATGCATGCAAAAAAAGGTTGGACAGATCCATGTCGTTAATGAATTCATCGATAAAGCACTATACATGTATATGAAACAGTTGACATTTACTTTGATGTGCCAACCTGTCTGTTTGATAAATACATTATCACGCCCATTCTGCTACAACTTCGGTGAAGTACTGACTGCAATATCTATGAGACCATAAAATGAACAATCAATGATCGATTTAAGCAGCTTCGGACATAACAAACAGTGACGAATGATTAATATTCACTGTAACTGATAGACTGTGCAACAATTATTCCACTCTGCAAGCATTTCCACATATCGGAGGTCGGAAAATATTCACGCTCGTGTTCAAACTTGTCTAATCATACTTTTCTCACATCATTTCAGGTATGTAAAATTATTCATTTCAATTTCTGTTCTTGAACGTGATGTGTTTTGTAGAGTTTCTCCCTTCTCGCCATGCTTGGTATAATGGACTTCTGACTCTTGGAACACATCACGTTCAACTATATGTACCTACAAAAGTTTTTGATTTTAATAAACCGAACCTCCGATTAAATAATAGGGTTACTAATTTGCTGTGATGAAGTGTGATTGGTAAATAAGACATTAATAACATTTACTAATTCTTAATTAAATACATACTTATCATTGCTATTGCCATGCACATAAATGTCGTTTTGAGATATATTTGCCTCCTCTCCTCACTCGTTTATGACATTCCTTCTTGCTCTATTCATGCATGCCTGACAATGATAATGCTCTCTATGCCACGAAACTGAAACCGATGCATGTCTTTTCAAATGTACTATACTCACTCTTATCTATGTAATCTCGTTATCATCATTTCATACTCATGCCTTCATGCTCTTGTAAATACTATCATTTCAACGTTGAATTTGTGATTGTGCACCGGACATTTTTCAGACTTGTTCAAACGCTACATCCGTCGACTTGCTTCAGATAGACCTCTCGTGAATCATTCCTATTCGTGGTTGCTGCATTCGTACATTCATCGACTTCATTCATTGATGTAATCTTCATCTTATTATCATTAGTTATCATCATCACATGTTTCTTTGTTTGTACCAAACTTTGGTCAATAAACATTCTGAGTTCTGAGTTCTGAGAGAGAGAGAGAGAGAGAGAGAGAGAGAGAGAGAGAGAGAGAGAGAGAGAGGAGAGAGAGAGGAGAGAGAGGAGAGAGAGGAGAGAGAGAGAGAGGAGAGAGAGAGAGGAAAGAGAGAGAGAGAGGAAAGAGAGAGAGAGAGAGAGAGAGAGAGAGAGAGAGAGAGAGAGAGAGAGAGAGAGAGAGAGAGAGAGAGAGAGAGAGGAAAGAGAGAGAGAGAGGAAAGAGAGGTAGCTGATATTGATAACTCGGATATCATCTGCTTAACGGAAACCCATCTTGATTTCGAAAATGAACCGATTAATATAGACTCCTATGATGCTCATCATTCATGTTGTAGGAGGAATAATATCCTAGGCAGAAACGTTAAAGGAGTCTCTATGTTTCTCAAAGAAAACGCAAATTGTACAAATGCAACGAAAGTTGTGTCGGAAAACGGAAATTTAATTATAATGAAGTTGTCTAATAGCTCCTGGAGAGAAATGAAAGAACTTTTTATCATATTGTGTTACCGAGACAACCGTGAATCGAAGCATGTTGAAGAAAATTTTTTAAACAAAATAAGAGAATATATAGATCAGTACAAAATGAAAAACATCATCATGATCGGTGACCCAAATGGTAGAATCGGCTCTCTAAATGACAACGAATTTCTAGACATTCCTCATAGAATTTCAGAAGACACAACTGTTAACAAATTCGGAAGAGAGCTTATTGAGTTTTGTAATGACACCTCGCTTGTGATAGCAAATGGACGATATGAGGAAGGAAAATGTACTTTCTACAGAACTCGTAATACTAAGATATGTAGATCTGTCATTGATTATGTTTTGATATCGCAATCAATAATTAATTGTCTGAAGGCCTTCGAAATAATGTAACCAAGATTATACACTGACCACGTACCCATGTGTATCGAAATAAAGATAAAATTGCAAAATAAAATTGATAGAAAAGTCACTGATCGTCAAGAACGCGTAGTGAAGAAGGTAAAACCCTTCAAATGGAATAAAGAGTGCGACAATAGCTTTAAATTCGCAGAATTCCAGGATAATTGTAATAAACTTATAAACGACATCAATGCGAACAAAACCAATCAAAACGAAATATACAAGCGATTTATTCAGAGTAGTAAAGAAGCTTCCAAGGTGACAGGTAGTTCAAATGTACGAACGAAATATACTCTTGAAACTCGCAGGATTAGACAATGTTATAAAGCATCTGTAGATAAATGGAAAATTAGCAAAACTGAAGATAATCTAATTCTCATGCTGAATACAAAGAAAATATTAAGTAACGAAATTAGGAAAGAAAGGGGGAAATTGCAATCGCTTAAATTGAACGATCTCAAAGAAGCCAAATATCGAAATGATAGTAAACACTACTGGCAGTTGATTAATGATAAAAGCAGTAAAACTAAAAAACAACCTAAAACATCTCTAACAACGATCGACTTTAAAACAGAATTAGAATCAAATGATAAGATTTTGACGATTATTTTAAGATCTTTGAAAATAGTAACCGAAAATTTGGACATCATCTCATGTAATGATGAATATCTCAATATGAATATTACGAAAGATGAAATAATATATGCATTAAAGAATGCGAGCAACTCAAAAGCTAGTGGACCAGATAATGTCGTCTATGAAATGTTGAAGAAAAATATTGACGATACTATTTCTATACTAGAAAATATGTTTAACCAAATTCTAATTGATGAAATAACTCCATGGAAGCTCAGCTGGACAACTCCCATATATAAAAAAGGGGACAAAAATAGAGCTCAGTCATACAGATTCATTAACCTATCTTCATGCCTTGAAAAACTGATGACAAAAATTTTCAATAATCGCATAAATAAATGGATTATGAATCACAACATATTGCACCATTGTCAAATAGGATTCCGAAAAGAGAATTCCACACTGGACTCTATATGGCTAATAAAAGAAATCATTCAGATACACAAAAATAGTAAAGAGCCACTATATATTTGTTTCATTGACTTATCGAAGGCCCTTGACAGTGTCCCCAAAGATAAACTTATGCATAAACTGAGACATACACTACCGGGAGGAAGATTTCCATCGCTATTGCAGAACATGCTTAATGATAAAACTTATAAAATTTTATTCAATTGTAGTGAAAGTGATGAATTTAAATTGCAAAATGGAATACCCCAAGGCGATAGTCTCTCACCTTCTTTTGCTTGTACATTAATGACCTTCTTTTAGAAATCGACAAAAGTGAAGAATATATTGATGCTATTGAAATTGCCGAAATGAGAATTGCATCACTAATCTATGCAGACGACATACTACTGATGAGCCGTACAAAAGAAGGTTTAGCACGCCAAATTCAAATTGTTCAAAATTATTGCTCTGAAAACGGTTTAAATATTAACTATGATAAAACGAAAATAATGGTATATAACGACTTAAACAAATACAAAGAATTTAGTATTACCATAAAGGAGAATGCATATTCCATTAAAGTAGTGGACGAATACAAATACCTAGGTGTATTCTTTTCAAAAAGCAACAGGAGGCATGTTGAGGAATTAGGAAAACGAAGAAAAATATCAGCATGCATTACAGCAAAAGCTATAAAAGATTTTGGCTATGTTGACGGAGAAATTTTAAGAAATTCGTTTGAAATGTTGGTAATATCAAAAATGAAATATGGAGCTGAATTCTATTTTGATAAAAATCTAAAAGAATTAAATAAAATACAAGTGCAGTTTTTCAAGAAATTTTACCATTTGAAACGCACAACGCATACGTATTGCATAATTGGAGAATTTGGAATCAAGTCGATAGAATTTCACTTTTATAAAGCAGCTTTGAACTACTGGTTGAAACTGAATCAAAGTGATGAAAATCAATTAACAAGAAAAGTATTTAATTCAATACATGCCGATTCAAATCTTCCTAACTACCGTAACACATGGACTATCAAAATGCTGAAATTAATAGAAAATCTTAACTTAAATAAGAATGAACTCAATCAAATTGAATCAATGAACTTGAACCACAGTAAGCGAAATACAGTCCGTTTCATAAAAAGTGGATCATCCTAAAATTTGACTAAATAAAACATAAGTATGATACAGAAAGCATTTTTCATGTTATTTCATGTCCCTAATGTATTTAAATGTCTTTATATAATCTGATAAGCTATGATACAGTAACGGTTCTTAAGAAGCTAATATTTTGTGGCCCTACCCTTATTGTCAATGACATTACTAATTCGTCTAGGCATTGATTCGATGATATCGTTGATTTTTGACTGATCTAACTTTCTCCACTCTCTTTTTAGCAGTGACGTAAGTTGTGGTACGCCATCTGTAGGTAGCAGTGAACGACGAACGTTACGTTTTAGAATACTCCATACATTTTCTATGGGATTCAGATCAGGAGAACGAGCTGGCCAAGATAATGTCCTAAACCCTAATTGAGACTTGCATAAGTTGACTCTACTACTCCTGTGACACGTAGCATTATCATCCATAAATAACCAAGTCGATGGATCACCAAGTTGATCTGTCATTTGGCCAATGTTCATTCGTAAAACATTCACATAGCGTTCAGAATTCATGGTTCCTTGCTGTATGTGAAGTTCAGAGCGGCCATTGGTCCAAATGCCAGCCCAAATCAGTAGAGT
>CAJQUW010014764.1:150000-192500 GCA_907163375.1 Prostheceraeus crozeri
AAATACACCACCCCTATTGGTCGGAAGCTCTTCAATTATAACCAGATCTTGAAGAATGCTTGTATTGATGAAATCAGAGAATTTATTAGCAAGCCTTGTCTTTGTTCTGATTCTATCTTCTGCTACAAGCCCGCTTCACACGTAGTTACTGGTGACTTGAGTATTATATCCAACCCTAAACTTAGGGATTTGATGGCTAAGGGCACTAATTATAGAGAGCCTATTCACAAGTCTTGGGATTTTGTTAGGGTCAGTGTTAAAAATACACTAGTTGCATTTATTGAAAAGTCCTGCAGAAAGTACGCCCTTAAGAATTCTGACTTCCAGAATTGGTCGGAGGCTGTCCTTAAGATAATTAGAAATCGCATTTCCTTCCTAAGTTCTAGCTTTCCATCTTTGCATTCGCACGAGGTACTAAGATCTAAGGAGTGTAAAAACTTCATCTCAAACTTTCAGAAGAATTACGTCATTACTCCGGCGGATAAGGCCGCCAACAATTTTGTCATTGTGTGTAGGAAGTATTACCTCATTGTCCTCTTGAACGAACTAGGCTTTGACCTTAGAAGTTTCAATGCTGTTGGTAATCAGACTTACGCACCAGTCATTACTTCCATTAATGACATAATTGCCGAACATTGCACCACCCTCAAGGATTCTTTTGGCATAACGGTTAAAGATAAGTTTATGGTTTTACCTAAACTTTTCTGGATACCTAAATTGCACAAAAATCCGTATAAAAGTAGATTCATAGCTGGTGCCAGGAACAGCACTTCCAAAGATTTGGCCATACTGGTGAACAAAGGTTTGCAATTGGTCCGGGACAAGTTTAGTAGTTATTGCCTTTCCATCAAGCATAATTCAGGTGTGAACGCCTTCTGGAGCATAAACTCTTCTGGGGAATTCCTTGACAGGATGTCGGGTTTGAATTGCCACTCCTTACAAGTATATGATTTCTCCACACTCTATACGAATCTTAATTTAGACCAGGTTATGGAGTCCTTGAAAGACTTATGTGAGTTAATTTTTAGCAGTTCCAAGAGCTTTATTTGCATTGGCTATTATAGAACCTTCTTCTCGAATAAATAATACAGAGGGTATCACTGCTGGTCCAAAACCCAATTCCTTAATGCAATAAGTTTTATCCTGAATAACACTTTTGTCACTTTCGGGGGACTAGTCTTCAAGCAAATTCGAGGCATACCTATGGGTGGGAATTCCAGCTCGCTCTTAGCTGACCTGTTTTTGGCTTACAGGGAGTTTTATTTTGTGAGGGGGCTCCTAGCGAGTAAGAGATTTATTTGGCTTAGCCAAACTTCTCTCTCGTACCACTAGGTATGTCGATGACATTTGTGTGTTTAACTTCAAACATTTTGATAAGATCCTTCCTGAAATCTACCCGGTAGATCTCTTGGCTAGCAGAAGCGGGGACAACAACAAATGTGTTAATTATTTGGATGTAAAAATCAGGATCGAAGATGGTGGCCATTACATCACAGAGGTTTACCATAAGGTTGATGAGTTCAGCTTCCCAGTGGTGCTGTATACTTTCCCCGAGAGTAACATGCCTTTGAACACTGGCTTAAACATCTTTGCTGCCCAACTCATCAGATTCGCTAGGATTTCATCTGATGCTTCCGCCTTCATATCAAGAGCTAAGGGCATTTTTGATATCTTTAAAGGACGGGGTTATAAGAATAATTTGCTGGTTAATTCTTGCATTAAGTCCTTCTCCAAGAATAGGTTCCTCGTTTTTAAGTTTGGTTGTTTTTCGCCCCGCCAGATGCCATCCATCATTGGCATGTTGGGCTAAGATAACCTCTTCTAGTTTCAAGTCCGTCCTTTTGTCCTAATATATTAAAAAAATTATTTTCGGTTAGGTTCTGCTATGTTTCCTCAGGCTTGGAGAGACCTTCCATATCGTACATTCGTTATGGTTGGCCTGGCCCCGCCATGTGGTATAGGTTGGAGGTTAGGGGCCGAAACCTTGCTTCATGCAGCCACATGGTTCCTCCCTGATGACTCCATACATAGAAAACTTAATTTTGGTTTTTTAGGTTTCTAATTTTCACCTTTTGTTATTTTTAGTTAGCTTCTCGTCAGGTCCATGACGAACTCTTGTTACAGTTCTTATTTGATAAAAATTAAATCGTTTATAAGTATTAATTTATTTCCCTTACCGTCTTCAGTTGAGTAGACTTGCCTTTATACGTATTTCAGCACCTGCTCTATACTAGAGTAGGTTACTCTATGTTGTCAGTATTAATTTATATTCATTCATTCATGACTTTTAATTACCTAATTATTTACAAGATTCTCCACTAGGGTAATTGTTTAACTTCCGCGTCTTCCGTTTCCTGGATCCTTCGAATTTTTTTGACCGTGTCGTGTCTTAATTTGATTGCTACAGATCAGCAATGAACTGTTTTCTTAAGTTAAATAACGCCGATAATATCCGATTAGTCACACGAATATTCAAAAAAAAAATACAAAATAATATAGAACACAGATCCTTCCGCAATACATGGTGCGTTAGAATGAGTAATTTATGTGACAAAATCAAATTCACGAAAATACAAAGCATGGATTACAGTGGAAGATAATCTAAAAAGATGATAAATAACGTGCTAACGGAATATTTCAGAATGGAGTGGATAGACAGTGCCAAACACAGCAATAAAGGATTAAATTATTTACAGCTGTGTAGATTTCAATGTGAATTGAAATTTTATCTTACACTCAGCAGCGACAAAACTAAAATTAATAATATTATCAAAATCAGAACAGGAAATCACACACTAGCAGCAGAAATTGGAACGTATCAAAATCGTAATACATACAAAGACTGCATTTGTAAATTATGTAATCAAGATCAAATCGAAGACATCTACCATTTCTTTGTTATTTGTCCAAGCTACTGCAATGAGAGAAATACTTTAATTCCATACTTGAAAGATATTTCAAGATCAGATTTCTATGATTTAATGGACTCATTAACAGTTGGACAAATAAGAACAATTAACGAATATATTGATAGAGCAATGGAAATTAAAGGACATAGATAGCAAACAGTAGTTGACCTGACGTCTATAAGCAAGAGCGACATATTTAACATGATTAGCCACAATTATCAAGATACATTGTGTTTAGGTTCGTATATCTTCCTTAGTTAAAATGCTGAACCACTATATGCCGGTTTGGCATATTGCAGTTCAGAATAAAGAACGTAGATATATGAAAAACATTTTAATCATTCCATTTAAGTCCAAATTTGAATTAGAATTCTATGATGTTGAACAGCAATATACTTCGTGGGTATACTGCGGTTCAATAGTAGCATATTGCAGTTCAGTTACATAGAAAACCGAAACACAATGATACTACAGCTTAAACATCGGAACCGCAATAAGCTATGGCTTCGGGCCTGACGGCCCTCAGCCTCATAGCATATTGCGGTTCAGCTGTCTAAACTGCAATATTACATTGTAGTTGGCAAATGAAGATATCTGACACAATAGTAATATTGCCATGCATCCGGCTAGATATCTAGGATCTGAGTTGTCGCCAAAACTGGTGAATGATTTCGCTCATAGTTGTCAACAAACACTTGTAGTCACATAATTCTCCTTACCTACATGAATGACTTCACTAATCAATATTGCGGTTAAATGAAGAACTGTGCATGAAATGAGATTAGAAATGACTGTGCATGAAATTAAGAACGTAGCGGCGTTTGATAAGATTTCTATTGACGAAGCATTCTTAATGAATGAAGCGATGAAATAAAACCGAGGGTAGTTGAAATGCACTGTTGCATTGTTGAACGATAGTGAAAAATACTCACAGACGTAGTCAGCAGATAAGATAAATAAAACTGTCACTCGCTAAAAGCCTTTATCGGAGGACGGTTGTCAAGACACGAAATTTTCAAATTAATCATCAATTGTCAATCACATTTCAGGTACGTACCCAGTATTGCTGTTTTAAAATCATTAATCATACATACAATTAATTAGCCGCTCCTACGATTATTAATAGGATTAATAATCTGCTGCTGGGTGTGATGTGTAAATAAAGTCACTAAATAGAATTGAAAAATGCAGCATTTCTAAAATAAATGATCAACAACTTTTATGCATGCTTTGTCTCCTCTCTTCCATAATGTGAATTGACCTTTCATTACATTGTCCCATGATTCATTGTGTTCATTGACATTACCTTCAAAAAAACTTCAGCAGGCTATTTTCAGACTCTCATCCCATCAACCTCTCTACGGAATGCAACGACGATCATGGTGCTTGTGTGTTTTTACTTTTCATGCCGTTCATTTCATTCATCCATGTCATCTTTAGCTTTCTACGAGTAGTACATTCACTTGTAATATTTATTGTAATACTTGTATCTTCTTTGTTTGTTCCCACACTGTTGGGCAATAGACGTTTTGAGTTTTGAGAGAGAGAGAGAGAGAGAGAGATATCCGAAAAAATACAAAATCTCAGGATGACAAAATTCAAGAATCCTATTTTGGAAAGCGAAATTACGCATCAAGAGATTATGGAAACAGTAAATAGGGCGAGAAAATCGAAAGCCAGTGGATCTGACGGTCTAGTTTGCGAAATGTTTCAACAAAATTCTAATGAGATGATAGAAATTCTGTGCCACTTATTCAATGGCATATTAAATGATGCAGTAATACCATGGAACATAAGCTGGAATATACCGACTTATAAGAAAGGTGATAAGAATTTAATATCATCTTACAGATGTATAAATCTATCATCTTGCATTGAAAAATTACTAACCAAAATAATCAACATCAGACTTTGTAAATGGCTGGAAGATAATAATTTTATTCATGTATCGCAAACTGGCTTTCGGAAAGGAAACTCAGCATTAGACAACATTTTACTATTACGAGAGGTAATTCAAATTTATTCAAACAGTCGTTGTCCACTATACATCTGCTTTATTGATTGGTCAAAGGCATTTGACTCAATACCAAAAGGAATATTAAAATCAAAAATTGAAACTTATCTACCACACAGTAAAATAACGACCTTGATAATTCGGCTAATATATAATAAAAAATTTCAAATATTATTCAATCAAGAGACAACAAGGCCCTTTGAACTTGCAAATGGAATTCCTCAGGGAGATAGTCTCTCGCCTACATTATTTGGTATATATATTAACGATCCGATAGACGAATTTGATAAAGAAATGCAACGCATAGATCCTGTATGTATTTCGGATCTGAAAATTGCTATCATGACTTATGTTGATGATATTTTACTAATGAGCGAAAGTCAAACAGGTCTCATTAAACAAATAAAACTAGTACAAAAATTTGCCTAAATAATGGATTAACAATAAATTTTAACAAAACAAAAATTATGGTCAAGGATAAAACTCAATATAGTAAAGTAAAAATTAATTTTAATAACTCCATTCAAAGTATAGAGGTAGTAAAAGAGTACAAATATCTTGGTATGTGGTTCTCAAAAAATGATAAAATGCATATAAAGGAACTAGAAAATAGAGGCAGACGATCAGCTTTCTCAACATCACGAGTATTAAAGGAATTCGGTCAGGTTGAAGGCAATATAATCAATGATACTTTTGAGACATTTACTCTTCCGAAAATGAGATATTGTGGTGAATTCCTGTTTTATAATTAGAGGAACTAAATAAAATTCAGAACCAATTTTATAAGTCACATTTTCATCTCAAGTTATCTACACCGAATTACTGCCTTACTGGCGAATTCGGAATAAAACTTATCGAATTCCACTTCTACAAATCAGCATTAAGATATTGGAATAAAATACAAAGAATGAATAAGGAAAGCTATATTTATCGAATGTTCCATACAATTAATAGCAGTGTAAACGATAGGATTTACAAAGGAACTTGGTGTTGGAGATTACAAGAACTGCTGACAAAACATAACCTGACACATTTGATTGATAATCAGATAATGGAGAAGAAAACTTTTAACAAAGTGGCTAATATAAGATTGAAAGATTACTTTCGAGAGAGATGGATTGATTCAGCAAAGCACAGTCATAGAAGAATAAGATACTTGGAACTAACTGGATTTAAATGTGAAATGAAAAACTCTGTAGTACCATAGCTTAAAACTCAACATGAATCTGATAGTGAAATTCAGAACTGGAAACCATGACCTAGCAACTGAAGTTGGAAGATACAAAAATCGAAGAGAATATGATGAATGTATTTGCAGCTTTTGTGATGATAACTGTTTAGAAGATTTATATCATTTTATTGTGGCATGTCCTCGATATCATGAAGTAAGGGAATTGCGTATTCCATTTTTAACGAATGTCAATCGACGAGATTTCTATGTTTTGATGGACAAGCTTGTACCGAGACAATTGCATTCATTAACTAAATACCTTGCAAGCTGCATAGATATCAGAAATAGTGAACAATGCAATTCCAGCCGCGTTTTCATTAGTCAGATCAGATGTTGATACATAAAGATTCACGAAATACATAGATATATAAATAGTCAACGCTTTAGTTAACGGTTAAGGAATGTCATTAATATCTTCCAATTTCGGAACAGAACTTTCCATCTCTCTTGCATGTCTATCGATATCACAGTGAACAAACCAAAATCAAGACTATAACAATACGTAGCAAAACTGTAAATGAGAGAAATAGGAATTAACAAAGAACAATGCAACTTCTAACCACCGCTTCAATAGTAAATGCAGCAAGATTTGACTAATACTCATCAGCTACTGTCAAGTCGAGATAGCAATGAAATCCAGTCAAAGCGTTGTCGTCCAACTATTAACTGCTCGCGGAGATCGGTCCTAATCATATATTTTCAACATCTTCATAATCATTTCCAATTTGAATTACAGGTGAGATATACTTCCTTCATGTAATTATCATAATATAGAAAGATTAAAACAGCATCAATCATGTTGTTGTAATCATATAACACAATTAGGACATCACTGAACTGCTATGATTATTATTATGGTTTAGAGACTTGTGATATGTGTATAATATGCTTGACCGATCTTCGTCATTGGATAATTAATAAGTGCGATGGGTAGTGAAGTTGCTGATTCAAGATAAATTATGAAAATTAATAACTTTATCGTTGATATCAAACATTGATTTACAATATTTTTGTATTTGACCTGATATATACATCAGTTCAAAATGATGCATGAAGTCTCCTCTCCTTCGTTATGCTTACTATGCTATAATGCATGCTATGTATAGCAATAGCCTATTCCATGTTGACGTTATCTCACTAACGCATCATCATTATGTGCCATCTTCCGACATCATCCATCATATGTTCCTGCGTTCCAGATAGACATTTCATTATGACATTAGAACTTTGGTGATGATCATTCCACTTTCATGTACTTATTGCATTTTCCATATTACGGGTAATTTCATTCATGAAATATAAACCCTTAAATTTTGAATTTTGAGAGACAGAGAGAGAGAATAATTACCTAAGCAAGTCGCAAGCAAATTATATCAGCTTCAAACATATAGCCTACTGATAGAGATTAGCGGAAATTGTCAATTTATACACTCAAATCTTATATACTGATAATCTATTATTATACTATTATCTATTATATATAGTATACTCATCATGGAGCTGTGATGTTTTATGCGATATTTCTGTGCACACCAATGATGCACCACATTTCGCTTTTCGATACACGCCATGTAGTCAAGGCTGATGCGTGATTCTTAATTGACATCTGCCGAATTTTTAGGAGCTCAAACATCAATATCGCTATTTCTAATTTCCAATAAATTTGATAGATGAAGTCTCAATGGTCGTCAATTGCGGTCTCTGGGACAGCGATAGTTTTTTTTTGATGCTGGAGCATCTGATTGTTCAGATTTCTTGCTGCCGACACGGGTTATCCGGGTGGAGCGAGAAGTTCGTTCCTAACACGTTTTTAGCGTTAGGTTCTCTGAAAATACATGGAAGCCTTTTGAGTATTGACTAGAATAGCGCAGGTGGTGTATATGTGGTGGAGAATAGAAAATAGTAATCCTAGCGTTAGAGTAGGCGCTTTTCATTCTTTCAGTTAGTATTCTTTCTTTTCTATTTACATGAATGCTAGCGACTGTAGGCTACGGCTGTTAGGTAGGTTTTGCGCCTTGTAGAAAGTGATGACGCTATTTTCGGGTGATCGTTATACGAAGGCAAATAGTGGTTTTTCGAACGATAAATATGCTGTCTGAACAGCATCTTTAGGATAAATTCGAACAGTATGAGTGTCTACAGGTCTTCAGCCATTATTTGTCAGCGGTAAGAGTCGATTTAGACAATAGCAGCGATAACACTGACAAAGACACGCACCAGTCATGTATGTGCAGCTTTGTGCAGTTGCAGACATAGTTTTTAACACAGTAATCTTACTGCAATGAGGCTGGTTTGTGATGAAATGATGAATTAAGATCTTTCAATTTGGAATCAAAAACCAACATAACCCGACTCCGTGGGAGTTCTATAACTTAAGATAATGCATGATTTTGTAAGGCTTTCTATGTCCACAGGTTAATAAGTTCCACGAAGCAGGTAATTATTTTCCCGATTGGAAATTATTAACCTGGTGCAGACTTCTATGGAAAAAGTTATGTATTATGACAGATAATGCATAGATTTCTTCGGTCATCATTTGTCATAAAAACCTCGAGCCTTCGGCTCTCGGTAATTATAGCAAATAATGACCTCAAATCTATGCATTATCTATTACAAAATCCGGATTGCCCCGGTAGAAATGAGCCTTCAGTGGCTTTTCCGTTTGATAACGTTGATCCAATATCTTCTGGTCGAAATGTGTCATCTACCCCCGATGTGTGCCATCAGCCGCTATAGAGCTAAGTTAGTAGGGATAGGTAGTGTGGGCATCGTTGCTGTGAAGAGTAGTTCCGTAGCCGCTACTCCGTTGCTCATGACAAGTAGTTCCATTTCCCACTGCTCTGTTGCTCTGCTAAAAGATGTAACCGAAGTTACTCGGTCCGTTCCTCCGTTACATTGTCTTATCATCGGAAATAAATATTGAAATGCCATGTGTTTCAGAACTGAAAACAAAACTTAAGCTAAACATAACTGAATTGTCATTTCATGATTATCGCACAAAATTTTTTTCCTGTAATGTTATTTCGTATTTGAACTTACTCTCTGAAGAAGAGAAATCTGTGAGTACGTTGACTCAGTTTAAGAAATGTATCACTTGCATGTTTACACGCCATGACATTTGGTAGTACCCTTTTTATTTCTAACATGATAGACATTTGTCGACTGCCCTTTTGTGGCTATGTATTTGTTCATCCAAATGCAATTATTATTATTATTATTATTATTATTATTAGAACTGATTTAGCAAGATAGTGTAGAAAGCGCGATGAACATGTAGAAAAAAGCAATGTATGTAATGACAGTCGATTTCAATGAATAAAGAATTCAATTCATCGATTCATCAATAATAACGTCAATTCAATCCGTTAATCATTCATGAGCTTGACTACATTTTGCATGTCTTGATTGCTCTACATCTAATCACAGTGCCGATCGGTAGATTAATGTTTATCATAAATAGAATACCTCTTCGGTTTTCTGACCGTGTGAACTTCGTTGTTCGTTTCTTCGGTGTGACGTGCTATTTATATCCAACAGTGTCTACAAACGTTATGAAGAAATTGCCCGGGAATCAAGTGAGACGATGACTCCGGAACAAGTGGATTCATTGGCTATCAAATTGGACGATATGGAGCTTATCACGGAACTGGCAGTAAGCTAACAAACATTGTTTGATTTCCAATGTGTGATATGTAGGTGATTGAATAGGTCGTTGGCTAAGGTCCTCGCTAAGGTCAAGGGTTCGAGCGTGCCCGCCTGGGGAGGCACCACCGCTCCCACTAACTTATAGAGGTTCCAACCAGTCTATGAAAGCTGTCATACCCTTAGCTTTGTAGCAGCACTTCATGCATCAAGTAACGATCAGTATTAAAGCAGTTGAACCTCAGGAAATTTCGTGTTGTTGTGGCTGTAATCTTAAGCAAGTAAATTCCACGTAATCCTTGTACATCACTTGAGACTTCTGAAAGCGAACTAAATTGACTAGTCTAGGTTCAATATCTAGGCGTAGAGAAAGCCTTAGAATGGAGCATGGAGATGACAAAATGTAGCAATTTTTTTGAAAAAAATATTGTAAAAATATATATACTTCCAACTGTGTAACTAGAATTGTGAAAAACGGTGATATCAAGACTAGGATATTATCACATTTCTTTGAATATTATTCGCGACTCTATTTAGATCTGTCATTCTTGGCTCCGGCTAAAAAAGTCCAATCTCCGATCCATGGCAACTTTTTTGAAAAACTAAACGTAATCTTCGGAATTTTTCATGTTTGTACATGTATTTTCGATATGATGATTTTGACGATGCGGCATTTAGGCCATTGCATTGAAGCAGTGAATTTCAGTGAATTTAACGCTTTTTAGTTCATTTTCATGGAATTGCCCATATATACGTAGTTACATTTTACCAAATCCTCTAATTCTTTGTCATTACAGGTGAGTTGAAATATTGATTCAAAGTATAGTAGCATATTCTTAACTACATATACCCACGAGTTGAATTAAAACTCGCGTTCTTAGCGCTTTTGTCACGAATAGATAGAAATATTAATTTCTACACATCGACGTGTCTTTTCTGTAAATCAATTAATCCTAGAGTAATATTTCGTGACATTTTTGTTGTCTTATATTCGAAATTCATTTTTTTGCCGGCCCTTGCAAGATGACTCTTGATAGTAATTAATAAAGAATGATTGTGGACGTGATTGACGAAAGATTGAATTAATATTAAAATAACCATCAAACATAATTTTTTGAAAGCATGGTTTGAATTATTCCTCCTCTCCTTTTAAATATTTCAAATCCCGGTATGCAGTTTCAACACAACGTCATACATTCACGTGAATCCTATGTATATATCCCGCATCCTTGGTAACAATATTTATCTCTTTATTTCACTCCACATGGTATTTTCATAAACTTTGAACTCATTTCATTGAACACTGCAACTTCATCTGTACATGTTTCCATTCAAGTTACTTCATAAATAGGCTTTCGGAATTTTTACCATCTCATTGTCATCTCGAACATTTCATTGGTGCTGAACTACATACATCATAATTGTACGTTTATTTGGGTATTTTCATATGAAAACAAAACCCTTTGAATTTTTAATTTTGAGAGAGAGATGGATGTGCTAAAGGTTTGTCTAAATGAGGTATACTGGTGTTGAAGCGTATCAGAAACAACATCTTCTTTTTGATATGGATGATACATACTACTAATAATGTGGTAGCCAGCATTATATAGAAACATTCCATTCTGTAACAGAATCAGAAAAGCAGCCAGTTTTGCCTGATATTTTGGTTGTTAATTGTCTGTTGTGAACAGCCACATTTTGCTATCCATTGTCTGCTATTGTCTGTGGCAATTGTGTGATCAGTATCTTGTTTGGCTGTGTACGGTTTACAGTGAACTCACGAGTACTATCATTATTCGTTAGTGGGACCATCACAATGCTTAGAAATCAAATAAAAGAGGGAAATGAATTGACTTGATAGTGAACTGAAACTTTGGTTGAATATCAATATTGATATTCGTTTGTCAATATCGAAGAAAGCATGAAAGTCCAGTATGAGATCTATAAATTGTATTTACTGGATAGAGCGCATGACAATGGCATATGACCGAATGCTTGGTAGGCCAACATTGGTTGGAAATTCATTCCATCATAGAAATTGTCTACACGGATAATTAGTTTTGTCTCAGGAATTGAAATGAAGCATTATTTCAGTTCAATAGAAACACCACTTGTGCGAGACTCAGGTAAAACTTTATGCTGAAAATTTCTGTCGACCAATAGACAGTCAATTAATTTTATGATTAGATCTGGTGGCATAAAGAAAGCTTGTAAATGCTCGCTAAAATTTCAAAGCATAATTGTCTTGCATACTACTCTGACTTTTGAATATTATATAGGATTTCCTATTCATGTTGCCGGATCGTGCAAGCAGGTTACCGGGATTTGCATTCAAGTTACCGGGATGAGCATTCAACTTAACATTTGTGTATTCAGCTTACCGTATGCGCATTCAAGTTACCGTATCAAAATTTACAAGATCACGATATCTGTTCTTTTTCACACAATAAGCGATCAAGTTAACGAAGTGTGCAGTCACTTTACCACCTGACGCAATCACTTTCACAATCTGTGAATCACCACTTTCTGATTAAAACACAGACATTTGTAGAAGCGACTTCATGGCTGCAGGCAGGAGAAACAGTGTGGCAAACATTGATCGCCAACGTCTTGTCACGTCCTATGAGAATGGCGAAGATTACATTATGTTGGCAGACTCTTTGTCGATAAATAGGGAAACAGCTAGGAGCATTATCCGAGTTTGGAGAGCAGAAGGGCGACAAGAGAGACTACCTCAAGGAGGTGCAAGAAACCGACGGGTGGACGGAGAGATGGTCGATGCTATCCTTGAAATAGCCAGACGTGAGCCGTTCTCAACACTTACGACCATACAAGAGAAACTGTATTCTACTCTTCCAAACAAACCTCGAGTACACATCTACCATATCTCGTCATCTGGAAAATCAACTGATTTCCCTTAAAATAGCTGGTAAAGATGCAGATGTACCCCACAGACGAAATATCCCAACAACGAAAGATTTACGACATGAATACGCAACATGGCTAACAACATTGCCTATGAATGATGACATAATCTACATAGATGAATGCGCCATCAATTTATTCACCAGACGAACCCAAGGAAGGGCCCCAGTCGGTGAGCCAGTGAGACAGAGAGTCTTAGGGGCAAGGATGGCGAATATTGTCCTAATTCTGGCCATTAATACAGATCTAGGCCTGGTTCACTTTGATCTTCGACAACAAACAGTTGATCATCAAAGGTACCAGAACTTTATCGATGACTTAATCAACATAGAGGCGGCCCCAAGATTTAACGGCAGAGTTCATATCGTCCATGACGGTGCACGTCCGCATCTCCATACGATTGTACAGGAGCACCATCAGCAGCGTTTCTCAATTAAAACATTACCGCCGTACAGTCCCTTCTTAAATCCTGTCGAACAAGCTCACAGTTGTTTTAAAGCTACAGCTGACGTCAAATGACGTTCAAGTAGAATTACTTGACCACAATCTTCGACAAGCTCAAGGTCTCACTCAGGCAGCTTGGAGATCAAGAATTCTTCTACGCATTGCTAATGAAGCAATATCAGAAATCACCCAAACAAAGTGTTCCCATTGGTGCCGTCGAGTTGACCGGTTTGTTCCTGCTAGTTTGAGCAAGACTGACATTGAAGGCTAGACTCTTTATTTTCTTTTTTTGTCATCGGTAGTTCTATTAAAGTTTTGTTTTTGAATGTGTTTTTTCAATTCAATTTAACAAGGTGGGTTTGAGAAGAATTCAAAAATTTGGGATATGTTTTGTGGAAAACAGAAAAAGTATACGAAATGACAAAGTACGTATTTAACGAAGAATTCCCTGAATAATTTTCTACAGTAGAATGATTAAAAAGTTATTGGGAGTTTGATCGCCCATAAGATATCATAATGAACATATCATTTCAATTCTCGTCAATTTGGTGAGAGTGAATAGTTTATTAATTTTTGTTAATTTTACTTAACTTTCGTGCTCCCATAAAAATCGGATGGATAGTTAAGCAGTTTCCGAATTATCTATGATAATGAATGCATCAAACGGTAAAATGTAGTCAAGAATAGGTAAGATGAATGCAATGACTTTTTGATGCGGTAAATTGAATGCGCTGATACGGTAACTTGAATGCGCATACGGTAAGCTGAATACACAAATGTTAAGTTGAATGCTCATCCCGGTAACTTGAATGCAAGTCCCGGTAGCCTGCTTGCACGATCCGGCAACATGAATAGGAAATCCTATAGAAACTTTTTATTATGAGACATCGCTTTTACTAATACCCGGAGTTTCAAATACATAACCAGAAAAAAACGACTGTATGATATCTCATAAATTGGAAACTAGGTCAATCTTAGGATCTTTTGAAAAACTTAACTATGCTTGGGCATTAGAGGGTTGACTCGACAACATTTCAATAGTCCCAACTATTTAGATCAATTTCAAAAATCTCTTCAAATTTTTTTTCTCAAATTGCTACCTTTCCAGCACACATGAAAATCAAAACAATAATGGCTCAACGTTACAATAGTGTAATATGATTTTCTACCCAACAAAACAGTAACAATAAGGAAACATCACAAGTAGCATTTAAACTCTCAAAGAGATGCATGGCCTAACTGCCATGCATAATTTAATGAACTTTTTGTAAAGCAAATTCTCAGCGTTTTGATGGGGAAGAGAGAATGCAGAATGCTGATGCACAGATGAATTACACAGTTATCACACACTGAGTGGTGAAGGGATGTGGCGATGGGTTAACACACAGCAAAAGGAGTTTAAAGTCAACCTTTTATGACATGTTACCGGGTTCAGCTTAACAAAACTATACGGAAATTTTCCAACTCACATTGAAGTATCATCATTCAAATTCGTTATCAATTGATAAATAAGAGCTTGAGATGTTAAAAAAGGAAAATCACAAGCGGTTAGTATCCCTAAGCCGCTACATTTCTATCATAGACAAAAAATTAGCAACTCCCGCTCCTACTAATAGTTTGAAAAAAGTAGTGTTGCGCAGTTTGATATAATTTCGTTATGATACTCTCACACAGCAAGATTAGAAACCGACTTTGAAGAAGTCTCATCAACCTACTTTATGCGGTGTAGCACTGCTTAAACTAACACCGGAAACAGTAATCGAATGATTATTTTGCAAATTTTATAGACAAGAAGCTATATAATTCTTGATGACAGTTTTTCAGTCTATTACTAAACTTACAACAAATAGCAACGTCAAGAATTTTGCGACAGTAGAGCCCGTGCTCACAGCCACCATTGGGCCTTGATGAAAACAATGCGCTGTTAGTTTTGTAAAGTAGGCTGCACTAACGGTCAGCTATGAGATCATCAATAAAAGCGATCTTATGTTCAAGAAAAAAACATCTCAACGTTCATTGTGGATTCTGCATTAAAGGAAATAAATGAAATCAATCTTTGGAAACTAATGCACGTAGCAATTTTTATAAATATGTGCATGCAGATAAATTGTAGATGAGACTGATGAGACTGAATAACTGTAGGTGTCACTGAGGTCTATGTTTAGTTTCTCGGAGTTGCAGCACATTTTAAACGTGCTTGTGATGATCCAACAATTTTCTTTTAAAAAGAAAATGCACAATACAATCCATCAAATGGAGTAATGACATTTTGGTAGATTAATACACCAGTCTTCGTGACGAACACTGAAGTCTTGACACAAATTTCAATGCCTGTCTCTCTCTTTGTGTACAGGAAAACAATCAACGGAAGAAAGACACAAGAAGAAATATCTCAACCTAAATGATTTCTCAAATCATCCACCAGTTATTTTAAAACTTAACTTTGCACTCAATTGTTGCAACTTGGAATGTATTTGCCTTGATGCATGATTCGATATTTGAATGACAATATCAAACAGGTGATAATTATTCCCACGCCCCGGCTATCCTTGACCGCCAATGTCCATCGCTTTCTTGTAAACCAGACGAAGGCAAGATCGATGAAAAATTTAACTTCGAGTCATAGCTGTCTGTATCCTCTTTTCTCCTCCGTTTTCATCCCATAAGTTGTTATCGGGAGAAGCATTGACAGGCAGACACTAGCTCAAAATAATGAGCTAAATCTCCTCTCATCAGACAGTTTTCAAATTTGAATACAAGGTCGGAATGTGTTAGTCTTATTTATTATAAATAAACATTGAATAAAGAGATAAAACTAGGTTTTCTCTTTAAAAATCGTGAACGTAGACAAAGTAATGATTTTACTGGCAGATGCTCAGGTCCTCGTCTTGAAAATATAGACGTTGGACTCAATCCCAGCTTTCACATGCTCAATTACTTTACATAATGCTGTCATGAAAGATTTATCAGTATCAACACTTCAGAGTGATCATCTATTGTAGTTTTTCTGCATGAAATGTTTCATGGATCACTGATATAATCAGATTAGGCAAACAGATATGAATCGGATACGCAAAAAATGTATTCACAATTTATACAAGTTGAGTGGCCCAAAACTGTGGAATCGAAATTCTGCCTTTTGTAGAGGTCTTGAACAAGAAGATTTGTCAATCATTGAAGAAACAAAGAACAATAGCGTTCATTTCAAGCCTATGAAATCAATGGTAGCTGCCCACGCGAGTAGTGTCATGGAACCTCAGATTTTCAAGCTAAAGTGCCACTAATTAATGTATTCAATAATTGTAAAATTAATAATGCGTGAAAATATATTGAAAATGCGTTCACAAATATATTCTATAGAGAATTTTTTATGGCACTGATTCAAGCTTAAAGGCTGTGAGTATGAGAGACAGAAGTGAAGTTAGAGAGAAAGAGAAAGTAAAACAGAAGGAAAAGAGGGAAATGATTTATAGGTATCGATATTCTCAGGGCAAAATGATTAGGGAAATTTTAACTGTGGTAATGTAACTGACCATAAATCGTAACGCTTCATTATATAGTTTATCAAATTCTATAACATAGTAATGCTACATATGGCCACGGGCGCTTTCAAAGTTGAGATTGACACAAGCAACATTCATGTGTGGAGAGACAAAAAGAAACAGAAAAATAGTCTTTAACACTTAAGTCTTAACACCTAACAAATTGCGGTGTCTCGGTCAAAGACACAAAAAAGTTTTGCGGAATACTTAACTGTATTTTGTCTCTTGCTGGATAAAAAAAACTACCTGGGCACATAATGTTGTCAAGTTTTATTGCTAATTCCGTCTGGTGGGCCAAAAGTGAAAACTCGCTCTTGGGAAAATTGTATGCAATGGGAAAGTTTTTCATTCTTTGGTGCCCAAATGGCGTTCGTTGACTGGTGATCATTACAAATCAACTGAAGTCTCTACGCGGGAATTGATATACTGATTCAAGTCTGAATATATACACGAGTAGATACGTTTCAAAGTCGTGTCATCCATTTTTTGCTGTGAGAATACTTGTCAGGGAAAATACTCGTAAATTGATGTTCCAAAGATCTCTGTGATCTTTCCACCAAATCTTTCATTTTGAGAACCGCTGAATCGAGGCTCTGGTATGAGTAAACACTTCAAAAGTCTTTGTCTAATATTCAGAACCTGGGAGAGAATGGAAAGGGATGGAAAGGGTTGGGAAGCAGTCCGTCATATTGTGGAGCTCCATCTGCTCTCCCATTGGACGCCACGTGCTGTTCCATGAATGCGGAATAAAGTCCTGCCACTGCAGCTCTCTGAGAACTGCTTCCCGCTCCGCCAACAGCTGCCGCATATTGCATACAGAAAGTGTCTGGTGCGGGCATTCCTCCACTTCCTCCTCCTGCCGAAGAAATAGAAAGGCCTGGAAACTTCATCGCTGATGTAGGAGACATCTTTGTGGCCATATGGCCCATGTCAAGTCTAGGATCATGGCCGGTATGCATGCTTGGACCATGACTACCACTTACACACGCGCCTCCTGGACCAGCAGCGGAGCTTACAGCCGCGTTACTCGCGTCCATAGTACCGGTGGCACCGAGAAGAGGTGCAGCACGGAGCTGAGGGGGACCATTCACTCCGGCACCCATACAGGATCCTGAGGCAGAGGACGGAGACGCGTCACAGTTTCCAACTGCGGCTGCCGCGAACTCAGCCGCTAGTCGCTGTGAGTCAAACTTAAGGTTGCCGCTATGAATACCTCCTGGCATAACTCCTGCACCCATATTGCCGGCTGTTTGATGGGCTGGTGGTGGGCCACCACTCACTCCGGACATTTGTAAGCGATTTCCTGCTACGGATTCCGCCACTGCAGCTACCGCGGCTGTCAGTCCGTTTGCGCTTGCTGCCGCCACAGCCGCTGCTTCTTTATGTTTCTGCAGATGCTTGTTGAGGTACGTCTCTGAATTGTAGCTTTTGCTACAGATAGGACAGACAAGGACTTTTGAGTATTTTGTGCCGGAGTGCTTCGCTTGAACATGAGTTTCCAGTTCCTCTTTGTTGTCAAAGCACATGAAGCAATGATCGCAACGATACGGTTTATCTTTCATGTGTTGACGTTGATGAGACTGGAGATTCGACATTTGAGTGAAAGCTTTGTTACAGGTCCAGCATTTGTAAGGCTTCTCACCAGTATGGATGCGTTCATGCTGCTGGACGTGAGATAGCTGGGTGAATTTGCGATCGCAGAACCGACAGCGGTAAGGTTTAATGCCTGTGTGGATCCGACGATGTTGAGCTAGATACGCCGATGTAGAGAACTGGCGACCGCAATGTTCGCATCGATACGGTCGGGGATCACATTTATGGATGGTATTGTGCTTTGTGAGATCGTGGCGCGAAAAACAAATCTGAAAAGAAGATCAAATAGTTTTCATCATTCGCAATCAATGCACTAGAAAATTGCATAGAAGACAAAAGACGGCATAAAAGATGGATTTTTCAAATATAAGAGCAATATGCAGTATTATTTCTTGTTGATGGATAAAATGTCGACAACTGAGTAATCATAAATCATGATCGTTCTGTTCGTACATGAATATGTACTTTTCAATAAAATCCAATGAGGACTTAAAATATGCAGTGGGTCTTTTATTGAGATTTCATAAAAACTAGAAACACTTTTAGTAAGAGGTATAGAAATTTCAAAATGGATGTTTTATGTACGCTTGAACACTTACATATTTCTTGCTGTTCACGTTGATCAGTTTTGAGCAAATATCTCAATTCATTGTAAATGCCTTGAACAACACTTACTTCTGCGTTTTCAATAAGATGTTTGCTTTTACTAATAGACTAATGAAGGAAGTTTATGCTTCAAAGCGTGGTGGAATTTGCGTAACAATTTTTACGTCATTCAATACCAGGTCAACTTGTAAGTAAACTGACACTGATGTCATTCACGTGAAGCAAAATTTCATGTTCTTGAGTAAAATTCTGTGAAATATGTTAATCAGTGCGCAAAATGAATCGTTTATCGAAAGCGCAGATTCGCCGTTTCATTTAGCCACATCTGTCTAGTATGATTAAAGTGCATGTTGCATTTACCAACTGCTTTAAAAGTGATTGCAAACATCTGTCTTTTCAAAGAAATATTTTGTAATCTTCCACAATACATGCCCTTCACAACAATGAAATAAGTTTATGTTTAAGCATATGTATAAAATCAATGTCACATTTAGGATAAAAAATCTGCAAGTGAATTCTCAGTTGGTTTATTCGAAAAGGAAGAAACGTTTCCGTATGAATTTGTAAAAAAATGTAGGTAAAGACAACCTGAATTTTCAATGCAATCGTCTGAGGATCAATAATGGTGTTCAATCAATGAAATTTTCTTAAATGCTAAGAGTTTTTCCAAAGACCTCTTACAGAGCAATTCTGACTGAGAGTGTATTTTTCATAAGAGACTTTGCGGTGAAAACGATGTGAAATGAAGGAGAGAGAGTTGTAAATCTGAATAATAGTATTTAAATCTGCATTGTCTGCGGCTATAAGTTGGAGAGAAAGAAGAAGCAGAAGTCGATGATAGTTAGCATTGAAATTATCTATTCAGAGCTCTTCTGGAGATCAGAGAAGAGTAATAAAATCCTATCATTCACTTGAACATTTTTTATTCACAACAATGACTGAGAGATGGAGAGGTGACTTCAATGATAATAGGATTATTGATATATAAGATAATGCAATAGCTGAACACGATGCTGTGAATGTACAGTCTTTCTCTTAACATATTTATTATTAAACAATGATTTCAAATTTCAATGCAATATTAAAAAAATGGTGCTGTTTTGTATAACTGCCAGGTTGTTTAATACATCTATTTAATAAATATCTGTGGAGAATCTATCAGAATGTTTAGGAAATCACATATGTGGGACCTGTGTGACAAAAGCATTGCACAATGGGCTATATTTCAAAAATAATCGGTTAACGTGTCACCTTCCTTGCTCATATATCAGAAAAATGAATGGGAGCAGAGTGCTTTTCTGTATTTTTGTATATCTTGGACAGCGACTTCCGTGAAGCTGTACTTGATATTGATGAAGAATGTCCATGGGTTCTTCAGGAAATGGCTTAATTCATTGATCAAGGAATTCTCTGAATAAGAAACGAAAAAGGGGAACTTTTCTGTTTATAATATAAGTCCTCATTATGTCTTAAAATTTCGTTTTTTCTGTTCTATGGAGACAAAAAAATGAAATGGCCATCCGACATAACAATAAATTGTGAATTTTTGCGAACGCAGCAGTCTCAAACAAGGCATCAGCATCAGTGTTTTCTAACTGATTGTTGTAAAGGTGGTCGGTCTATACACTTTGTGAGACTCCCATCACTTCAACATCTTCCCCGTTTGTACGTGCAATGCTCGCCCTTCATTGCATGAATTCAACTGCTCACTGAGATAGGAAGTCAGTTGCACTCCCCCATTTACCCAATGAAATTCACATCACATTAGAAAAACGTGCACAGCAGTCTTTGTCAGTTAAAGTTGCTATTTAAAAAGTGCTTAAAATCCCTGTTTAAAAAGAGAACAATGAAGACGTGCAAGTCACAGTCTTTATGAATGATTTAAGAAACAGGTATACTCAAAAGCTTAGAAATTCGAGAGTATGTCGCCTTCATTTCTTCAGACTTGTGTCAATTACTCTTGAAATACAATTGATTACAATTGCAAATAACCTACTTAAAGACATAATTGATTACAATAACAAATTGCTTCGTTTTTCTACAATTACATTTCAATTACTTTGCAATTGCTTTAGATCATTACCAGTGTTATGCATTTTTCCACCATTCATCTTTTTCCGTTCGGATATATCTATATTGATTACGATCACTCATCGGAAAAACATACCACGCTTGTAGTGTTGATATAGACACACCTTATATTCTTTCCCCTTGTCTTTTCGCCTTTCACATCTACTAATGTTCAAAATTAACGACATATTGAAGCTTGTATATTCTAAGAGACTTTACAAGTTTGCGGTTTCACCTATTCTAAAATCTAAATTGATTTAAACAGCGGGGTTCTAGAAGAATTCACATGTCTTTCTTTTTCCGAAGGTGAAATCATGTTGCTTTTCTGATATAAATTTTCCGCTCAGCAATATGGATTCGGGTGGGGCATCACTACAATGATACCTGATTTTGATTATGAAAAAACTTCGTCGTGAAGTTTTTTAAAAAATTGACGGGCTGTTTATCGTGTAGATGGTCAAGTATGGCAACGCGTTATCGATGAGGTAATTTGAACTGCGTTCTATATGAACATCTAACACTATTGACTGAAAAGTAATGCAAGCAGTAACTTCTAAATTACATGTGTAAAAATGTAATTGATTGCAATTGCATATTTCTCATCAGATAATATAATTGATTATAATTACTAATTATAATTACTGTAATTCCAATTGCAATTACAACACAAGTCTGCTTTTCTTGATGAAAAGAATTCTCACTTTTGGGAATCTTAATGAGTCGCAAAACTGCATAATCCCTAAAAAAATTAAGATGCATTGTTAAGCCCTGGTGACTAATAGGAATATAAAAAGTACCTATAAGCTAGGTCATGGATCTGTCCAATCAGAGCAACCCAGTTCACAATTTCCGCCATAATCAACGATCATTTGCATAATCAACGATGATAACTTCATAATTAATTTCAATGTTGCATCGAGTTCGATCTATAAACTTTTGAAGAAAGTAAATGGGAAGTTCGATATTTTTTACGGTTCAATGTATTTTTGTTCAACTTCAATATAGCGATGGCAAGAAGCGGTATCCTCTACATCACAAAGCCTCAATTATTCGCTAGATGGTGTTATAGCGCCGTTCAGCTTGCCACAGAGTAAATGTATCCATCTTAGTTGTTTTGCTCATTAAGATATTCACTTAAGAGATCATGAATTTCGTTCTTCGAGGAAATGCTAGCATGTCATATTTTCTGCATAAATATGATTTACGATCTGTAGGCTTTATAGATCAGATAACAGATTATTACAGTTTTACATTATACAGTTTTGCAGATAACTGCTTCATCTAAAAAAATTGATAGTGATTTAATAAGCGTTATCTTGATGAAAAAAATTGATACAATATTATGCAATTACAGCTGTTAGTGTGGTTCAAATCATGCTACTAAAAATGACGTAATTTTGACAACTGTCACTTCATTGTGCCATGACCCCCTGAGACAAATATTTCCGTAGCGAAATTTACAAAGCCTTTGTCAGGCCAGACCACATAAAGAAAGTCTGCTAATCGCTTCAATAAACAATATGAAGTTTGAGGCTTATCTACCTATTGAGTTGTTTATTTCCTGAATAAGCAAGCAACACTAATTCGAAAAATAAATCAAAAGACAATGGGTAGTAATTTCATTTCATTTGCGACGCTCATGTAAGAAAGTTAAGTTACACAGTGAATGAGGAAGATACGAAGGGAAAAAGTAGCGAGAGAAAGCACCGACTTCAACATATCGACTCTCAACTTTGATAACAGCTTTTTACAGAGCGCGACATAAAAGAAAAAGAAACTACATCTCATCGAAGTCCGGAGACGAGCAATAATTCAGGTAATCACATCATCCTATGAGCATGATGTCTAACATCAAAGGTCTCCAAACTACTGCGACATTAATAAGGTTTCGAGTCCCCGTCTAAATCTACAAAGACAAACAAATGCAAGAGTAGAAGCAGGGAAGCGAATACTGTGTACGTTCGTGTGCGAATCAGGTAATTTTACTTTGAGTAACACAACGGTGGACGTCAGTGCGTTTCATAGATTCTTTCACAGCAAACTTCAAAAACACGTTAACCTTTATAGAAATCAGATTTGACGTAACGGCAGTCAGCTTTTAGGTATAGATTGGCGCCACGAACTGAGTGAAGACTAAATTTATCGAAGTTTGAACGGTGTTGCTTTCTAAAGACTAATATCGAAAAGTAGGCTTATATGTATGAAATATGTGATGAATTGAAGTAAAGTACATCGAGGCGCTAAAGCCATTCAATCTTACATTCCTATGAAAGTGCGTTCACGTGGAACTTACAATACATGAGTTGCAGTTGATGCTATGTCGTACCCTTGAAAAATGAGAGCAACTATGTCTTGGGAAAGGAACTAATCTAATTTTTAAATCAAAACAGGTCAATATCCAATGGAATACGTTTCTTAATAATTTCTTTCATGAATAGCGGATAGATGTATGCTTGACAATGGCGTCATTATTATTATATGTTCATTAATTGCTTTGAAGAAACTGAGTACTTGTAACAAAAGTAATGACAGGTCAATGTCTGCTTATATTTATGGCGTCAATTCAGCAGATGCTTCTTTGAATAACAATCAACGAATGAAAAATAGGAAACACGTTTTCAATGTCAATATTAAGAAAATGCTAAATGATTTCATATAAACAATCAATTAAGTATCTAAGAAAAGGGAGAACGTCAATTTGTACATTTCTTCAATTACCGCTGTTCCATTAACCGCCGGGAAATAGAGATTCTATCATAGGAAGAGTGGAGGAATCCAGTGGCTAAAATAGAAGAATCCGTATAATGCAATGCTTTCAAAAAGGTTCATCAATTCTCCTGCACGCATTAGCTTCAGATAAAAAAGTAAATATTGAACATTTGCCAGAAATCTGATAGAAGGACTGATAAAAGTAGACATTCTGAAATCTATTATTTAATTCGTTTGGAATCGAATATTTTAACTTGAAGATGATTGAATCCTAAAATACTCAAAATTGCGACATTGATGAAATATTAATTCTTCATATTATGTTATGATAAATAGGTCTAACTTAGCAACCTATGAAAAGGTACTGCATTCAAAAAATTGTGTTCTTCCTAGACAAAAAACTGTAACTGCTAATAGACTATAAATCCTCTATAACAGCTTCTCTCATATCATCAAAAATGTTGTCAATGAAACATGACATGTTTTATATTCGAATTCTCAAGCACTCTGCGAGAGAAGGTCATTAAGCTTAATGTATTGTACTTGTTCTCAGACGCAGACACTGCTGAACTGTAAAACTCATAATAAGCATACCAATAGGATATCGGAATTCCTCTGGCGATGCAAGTTAAGGATGCCAACAAAAATCCACCAAGTTAGCGACACGCAGTGTTGCCTGAGCTCAGCAGTGTAACATTGATGCAAGGTAACTTAAAATACCGAAAACTATTTTATTTTGCCACTCTAGCTATGTGAAGCTGCGTTTAATGCTACACAAAATTGTGAATAAAATCGAAATGTCTTCCATATTGTGTCATTTAGCGTCATGAATATTAAGAGTATAATTGAAACTGTAGGCATTGCTCAAATGCGCGTGATGCTTTCTATTTTGTCATTTCAAAAATGAAGTACTCCAACGGGCGGGTAAACTTATGTAGGTGCGAGGTTGATATCGATGTCGTGTTCCACAAAAACCTCTTCATCAGACTTAAAACTGATTGCAGAATCAAAATTTTTAATTGTAATTTGACAGACATATCATTGCACGCAATTTTGGCAAAAATGACATGGTTGGCAATTTACTTAATTTTAAGTGTTTAATTGTTGAATCTGGAGAAGCAAGCCCATATGCAAACGTCGGTTCAAAAATTGATGATCAGTAAATGCCATATGCGGCAACTCTTAAAACATTCATCCAACCGAATAGTATTTTCAAGAGAAATGGTTCTCCATTGAAATACAAAAAAATATTGATCTCGATATGCTACCATTACAGCAATGTTAATACGATGTCTACCACTACACGATATTGAAAAAGTAAAACGAGCGAAGCGAGTTCTACATTTTCAATGAGTATAGACGAGTATCAATATTTCTATTGCTGAATGTCCCATAGCTTGCCTATGCATTTAATGTATTTCCGATAAGTGACATTTGCGATGTATGATTTAGGAAAATCTGTGATGTCGCAAGATAGACAAATGTGTGTGCTACTATGAATGAATACGTCTGCAAAAATATGTCTATACATGAGATATTATAGCAATGTCGTATAGACATCGTATTAACATTACTATTGTTGAATATAGACATCACGGTTAACCATGCAGATTATATTCAAAGCAGATCATATCAATGCATCAGGCCAAAGATTTACAGAGAAAAAATGTCAATTTAATTTAATCTTTTTTAAAAAAAATTCAATGTACCAGCTGAATGACCATTTTTTGTATTTTAATTTAATGATATTATATTTATATTACAAAATTAGCTTATCAATATAAACAATTTGTTAATTTATATATCACATTGACACATATAATATGACAATATATATTTTTTTCAGCAAATGAACATAAAGGAAAGTCATTACCTAAATACTCAAATATTCAGTCAAAGGACCTAAAGAACTTAAGTAATGCAAAAAGTCAATATTAAAAAAATACAAAAGTCACTCTGCTTCTGGCAGAGATACGTAACTAATATACGTGCGTATCCATGAACTGAATATCTTTGGGATAGTGTAACTCATCAGCGACATTTAGTTGAAGGTGATGTTAGAAGGGTATTATTCAATGTTAAACAGTTTCATTTCCTTCACAGCTAAAATCTATCTCGATAATAATAATAATAATAGTAATATAATGATAATAATTTATTAACCTTCAAGTGAAGAAACAGCATTTCAATTAATCACCATGCATTAACAATAGCTAATAGAACAATAGATCAATTAGATTAAAGTCACTCACTGAAAGATAATAAGAAGGAAATTGAGTCACTAAGGCCAGAACAATTCACCATACGGCTGAATCCATTATAAGGGTCAAGTAATTTTTGTGATGAGTATGCAGATATGATGGGATTCATTCCATTCGCTAAAACACGATGAATTAAACTGTCTTTTTCTAATCTATGTCCACATAAGTAATCGTATGTAAAATAACTGATTCATAATTTCAAGGAAGGCTCAGGTGAACCCTGTACAAGCCAGTCAACTAGAATCGAAAGCAAGCTGTGCTTTCAAGAAACATTTCAGAATTTTCTCGTTTGTCGGTCTTGGTGTCTGAGAATCTGTTTGATGGTGACCTTAGAGGTGCAATTAGAATTGCTTCCATAACCGACACCATGGCCCCTAACAACGATGTGACTTACGCCGCTCTTTAAGAGAAGCAACCAACAAGACCAGTTGACCATTACAAACTACAGGAGCCTTCTTCAAGTACAGATTGTTTCATAAAAAACGGATCACCCTTAAACATCGCCTTAACTTCAACTTTGTGTAACTCCGCCAAACTTGAACGAATTTCTCTGAAATTTGGAAGATGTCAGTTGTGCTTACTAATATCCCTGTTGGAAATTTCAAGCATGAAATATTGAGTTGTTTTCCTGTTATAGATAAAAAAAGTAGTAGATAATTTGATCTTCATTTAGCAATGTTACACAAAATCATACCTCACTCTTATAAAATTACATTTGTTTCCTTTGATATGTAATATGTTGTTCTACAAGCCAAAAGCTATCAAGCAAAACAAAAATAAAGAAAATCGGTCAATCATAGCCAGTATAGCACCATTATTCATCAGCAATAATGTAACTGCTACATGTGATTAACTGGACTTCATGTTCCATAGCTTCCTGACTTCGTTGCGGTGGTGTTGGCAGCACTCCTGATTGCTTTCAGCTAGAAATCTATCTCTTACCGGTTGAAAACAATACAAAGGACAAATGAACAATAACTAGATCGCATTCACAAAAAGGCAAAGTGTCAGCCTAATTTTGAGATTTGTTAAAGTTGATCCAAGTCTCTCGTTAACTGAGATGGCTGCACTAGACTCGTCTATTTCTAAGTCCACTATTCGTAGAAGACTTATTGAGTCGAATTTCAAGAGCTGTAAGAGGCCCTCTCAGATCGAATTATCAGATCAGCATACAAAAAGACGTCTCAGATGGGCAATGAGTCATTGTCACTGGCAAAATCAATGGGATCGGGTTGTCTGGTCTGATGAGCATCAGTCCGTCTGAAGGATAAAATCGATGAGATTATGATAAAATCTGATCACATGGACATCCCCCGAGTACAATGCGACTCTACTGATTTGGGCTGGCATTTGGACCAATGGCCGCTCTGAACTTCACATACAGCAAGGAACAATGAATTCTGAACGCTATGTGAATGTTTTACGAATGAACATTGGCCAAATGACAGATCAACTTGGTGATCCATCGACTTGGTTATTTATGGATGACACTGCTACGTGTCACAGGAGTAGTAGAGTCAACTTATGCAAGTCTCAATTAGGGCTTAGGACATTATCTTGGCCAGCTCGTTCTCCTGATCTGAATCCCATAGAAAATGTATGGAGTATTCTAAAACGTAACGTTCGTCGTTCACTGCTACCTACAGATGGCGTATCACAACTTACGTCACTGCTAAAAAGAGAGTGGAGAAAGTTAGATCAGTCAAAAATCAACGACATCATCGAATCAATGCCTAGACGAATTGGTAATGTCATTGACAATAAGGGTAGGGCCACAAAATATTAGCTTCTTAAGAACCGTTACTGTATCATAGCTTATCAGATTATATAAAGACATTTAAATATATTAGGGACATGAAATAACATGAAAAATGCTTTCTGTACCATACTTATGTGTTATTTAGTCAAATTTTAGGATGATCCACTTTTTATGAAACGGACTGTAGCATTCATCGTTCAATCTCTGTCGATGAAGTAATGACAGCAACAGTCTTTTCCAAGCGGATCCGCAAGTGGGCCTGATGGCATAAGACCTCAATTGTTGAAAGAATTGAACGCTTCAACAGGCGAGAGTGGTCTTTGCAATTTAAAGAACTTAATTGTAAAAAGGAAGACACCCTCCTTTGTAGCACCAATATTTTTGGTGCCAATTTGTTTGCTTTTTTCAAGAAACAGGGTGGTATGCGCCCGATTGCTGCTGGCAACACGCTGTTCCGCCTTTATGCTAAATTAGTTGCCCGATTGGTGTTCTTGAAAAGAAAGGAATCCACATATGTTAACATTCAACTTGGTGTTGGGACTCGATTTGGTTGTGAAGCTGGTGCACACCCGACTCGCAATTTCTTGAGGGATCGTGACGATAATGAAATTCTATTCAAAATTGATTTCAAGAATGCATTCAATTCTATTCGCAGGCACAGAATGTCAGACATTGTACATGACAGATATTCCGACATCTACAATTACACTTGGTTGGCGTATAACCAAGCAAGTTTCCTTACATACAATGATCATATTATCTTTTCTCAGGAAGACACTCAACAAGGAGATCCCGAAGGACCAGCTCTTTTCAGTGATCTGATTAATGAAATGGCCCTATCAATTTTTGGTACTTAGATGATGGCAACATCGGTGGTCCTAGCGACAGTGTGGCATCTAACTTCCTTCATATTATAAAAACAGCAAATGATCTTGAACTAGAAAACAATTCTGCGAAATGGAAACTGGTATTCCTTGGCAACCTTGATGATGACAAGAAAAAAGACATTTCTTCTCTCTTTAGCTCTATCTGCTCTGAAATAGAGTTTACCTCGAAGAATGATCTATATATCTTATATCTATATAACATTTTTGCGCGCTGCACCTTGCTATAAAGATCCTCATCTTCTTCAGAAGTACGATCCGACCTTTTATGGATCATTGGAATCGTTGCGGACATCAATGTCAAGACTTCCTGCTTTTTTAGCCTCTGCGGCCAGCAGCCATTCCTTGACTATCAAACTCTTGCAAGAAAATTCGAGCTTCCAGGATGTCGAAGTTGAAACCGCCACTGCAGAGTGGAAAACAATCACTGATGAGAACTTGCCTTCAAATAAGATCAGTCAGTGAGAATGGTCGAACCCATTTCACTCACGAGCTCTAACTTCACTGTTGTCTTCTACCAATCAAAGTTCGAAGGCGCGTTTAACCTCCCTTCAAAACAGCACTGCCGGTGCATGGTTATCCGCTTTCCCGATTACTGATTTCGGCACAAAGTTGACTGATGACCAGCTCTGGATAAACGTAGCCTTACGACTAGGATGCAAAACTGTGGAACCTTATGCATGCGTCTGTGGAGTGGAAGTTTCTGAAGATGGTCACCACGAACTTTCATGTCAAAGAAGTGCGGGTCGCCTCCCTCGACATGCCATGCTCAACGAAACAATCCAACGCACTTTAAAGTTAATCAACATTCCTACCATCTTAGAGCCAACGGGCCTAGCAAGATCTGATGGTAAGCGCGTTGATGGAATGTTATTGACACCTCGGTCATGTGGCCGAATATTGACCTGGGATGCCACTGTTGAGGATTCTTTAGCACCAAGTCATAATCACTTAAGCGCTAATTGTTCGGGGCGTGTCTTAGAAGTAGCGGAGACAAAAAAACGCAGCAAATATGAGACTCTCCTACGACAAGGATATCAATTCACGCCCATAGCTTTTGAGACTCTTGGTGCGCCTGAGCCTGAAACGCTCGAGGTCTTGAAGGATCTTGGAGCCAGAATTGCAGTGGCAACTTCTGAGACCAGGTCATTCTCCTACTTGATCCAACGAATTCAATTTGCCATTCATGTGGGCAATGGTGATTGTCAATGAGGCTGAGGAAACTTGTGTGATGGAACAGCACCAATTGAAATTTCATATCTTAACATGTGCGATGAATAAGGAAGGTTTAGAACAGGAGAAATTTTAATGAAGAAGGCAGTACCGGAAAAATTTTTGAAATTACAGGAAAAGGATGAAGCAATCATTGACATTCAAATACAATAATGGTAAACTAATGGAACTATATTGAACAAGAAAACTGCTACAAAACGGTTAAATTGTATTCTAAAATAGGTGCAAAATGTGCTTTTGGAAAGCATCATTTGTGGTTGATTTGACCTGACATTCCCAACTATTCAACAGAAGGTAATACGTTTCTAAAACGGGCAATCATAAGCAATAAGATAATCAAGGCAGTAACTCAAATTAAGTTAAGCTAAATTAGCTGGAAAATTTGATGCTCAAATCCGAAAATCCAGATGCTGGTTTCTTCTAGTAGCAGACCGATGAAGTGAATAGAAGTGTTTAGTGAGCAAATGAAAACCAAATGGAGCATGAAAATACATTAAAATAATGCGTCATAATCGAAGTAACATCAACTTTTCTAGCATGGTATATATCAGCTTTTTCTATTAAATCAACAGTGATATCGCTACAGAGCATGCTCTAGCATCAACTGTGAAACTAACTGTTCTATTCTGAATCATGATGATAACTTCAAGATCGCCAATTCATTTTCATAACTTCACTGCTTCTGATATATTTTATCAAGTCAACAACTTCAGAAACATTTACAATAATTGGGCATCCAAAACTGTGTTTAAATTTCCTGGCTCTCAAAATCCAGAGGTGACTAATTAATACAGCTAATATTTCCAATGCTTGCAAGCGGTTTGATAAAATCCGCACCCCGTGCCAGAATTTCATATAAACTGAATCATCGAGTACTAGAACCACGAAATCTTGAAGAAACAAATGTTTCTCTGTAGCCTTACTGTTTGAGTCAAGCACTATTGCGGCACAACATTACGACCTGACAAGGTTTCATTAGATTCCTGATGTTAATCAATAATGCTGTGGCCATATGGATGAAATACAATGTCATCTTCTAAGAGCAAATATAAACAACTTCCAGAAGTGAATCCCATTCAGAAAATGAAGAAAGCCTTTACTACAATACGTGAAATTCTTTAATACATGGGAGCATCTCAACTATCAGGTTTATCAACACCAGCGTTCTTGACTGTAAACAATGCTGCAAAAATCTAGTAGAATTGTCCGCATCATAGAATGTCATTTTCACAGCAAGCGTATTTTCCGGTGTAATTATGGTGTTTTATTATCACTATCTTAAAATAGACAATTTAAAAATAAATAAAATGCGATGCATAGAACAGTAATATACCTTTTTTCCACAGCTGTTGTCAAACTCTCATTCACACAGTGTTAATCAAAGAATACATTGAAATGAAGATATATCCATCCATTGCTCCACAGTTTATGACAAAATTTGCATACTTGATGTCAATGTACAGATATCTATGGTATTTCCAACCAAAGACATCAGTGGATCTTTTCGCATGATCAGAAATCGAATATTTATTTTTATTTTTCACCGTGCGTATAATGTAGATATCCTGTCACTTTATTTTACCTGTAAAGCAGATTACTTCACGGGCGTGCAGTAATATTTTCATTATTGCACTGGTTGAATTATAGATTTCTATATAGATATATGCGAATATATATGCGATTGAATTATATAAAACCCGCTTATTATTTAACTCATCAAACACCATAGAATTAGATTAGTCATAATGGTCATGATATCGGTGAAAAATAAAATTACCTACACAACTCGTGCAAAGATGTCCATCATTTGCTTTCTCCTCGATCAACATTCTATGCCCTCGCCCTTTGGGCTCGTGCATAGATATGTTGACCTCGAAGAAAGCAATGAAGATGGATATTTTGCGCTAGTTGCGTAAATAACTATTGTTATTCTTGAGAATGTATTGATAATTAACCCCAGACTCTTCTATATATGTAGCATACTTTGACATGATTTTTATATTTTTGCACGCCTTCAAGTGGACAGTCACGAGCATTGTTTCATTAAGAATATTTCTATTTTCTCTCTGTACATTCACTATCATAAGAGAATTATGAATTTAAAGGGATCATTAGACGAATCAAGGAATTTTATGTATGGACCTATTCGTAGGATGGTGTTTTAAATTCTTAAGAATGCATCATTTTAAAATGATTTTATTGTATTCAAAAAACTAATTGAAAATATCCTCAGATTCACGACATCGGCCTATCTATGTCAGTGAATTCGCGAACCATATAGAACATTTTCCGGAGTGATAACATGTAAATTATTTTCAATTATTTCTCTCAGAATGTTCAGGCGAAGTCTCTGCAGTGTAATGCCTGTCGTGCCACATCGTAGCTTGAAATTGATCAGGATATGAAAGTTGGCGTTTCACTGCACTTTTGAGGCAAGAAATGGCATTTTCTGTGATATTCAAGAACGGTGAATATTGCGGAAGAGAGAATACGGTATGGCCATCATTAAAATGTGGCACATCTTTATGTGATGGGGCATTGCCTTGAATAATCACCATGTCCTAATCCTCCAATAATTAAGAAGCTTCACTGATGAAAGATGGGTATGGATCCTTAGTCATTCGACCCTCCATGCAAGTGAAATGAACGAGGCCAAATTGTGGAGATACAGCGAGACAAACAGTCAAACTCGGACCTCACTGTCCCTCCACCATTCTCACGTGTTCCACGTGCAGACCGTCCCTGTGTTCTGGCAGTCCACAGATTGAAACCGCACTTGTCGGTGTAGACTAGTGTCTTTTCAACACCACCGCCGATCATCCACTCAGCGTAATCCCTGCGCTCTATTTTTACAAAATCAGAATGACTTGCAGTTAAGATAAACTTTCCTTATGCGTCAGATACAACAGGAATGCAACCTACATGCTGAAAAAAATAGATTTGACAAGCACCATAGATACCTGCACATTGACATCAAGTATGCAAATTTTGTCATCAACTGTGGAGCAATGGATGAAATATATTCATTTCAATGTATTCTTTGATTCACTACATGAATGGAAAATTGACATCAACTATGGAAAGTTTGACTACAGCTGTGGAAAAAGGTATACTAAATTTTCTAAGACTCAACTTGTAGGATCGATACATAGAGATTTTAGGGATGTCACTTCCTGGTCTAGCAAAGCGCCGATAACTAGGGTTCCCTGTCACGAGGTCTAGCGAGTGATCTATGCAGAATACGTTTGTTCTGAAACTATGAAAATCTCCATGCATCATATTTGTCTATGGTATACCTATTTTCATGGACTTCTATATTTCCATGCTATTTTGTACCATTGTTATCACCGCAAAACAATGATATATCATAGATATATCTCTATGATTTTGACCTTCATATACAAAAGTCAGTTACTTTCACAGTATTCAATTCAGCCATAGGAGCAGTTAGTCCAAGATACAATTCTGCTGTGTTCAATTAATAATTATTACACTGACGTATGAATGACAGAAATTTGCAAAGCCAAAGCACGATAAAGCACTAGGCCTAATTGAAGACTTAACCACACACCAGGGAGATTGTCAAAGAGGTCGAGGAAACTTGTTGGGTGATACGACAGAACCAATTAAAATTTTGTATCTCAACATGTGCGATGAATATCGAAGGTTTAGAACAGGAGAAATTTCAATGAATAAGACAGTAAAAGAATAATTTTCGAATTTACAGGAAGCACGGATAAAGTAATCAATGACTTGCAAATATAATAGTGCCAAATTGATGGAGCCATATTGAGCAAGAAAACTTCCACAAAATTGTATAATTGTATTCAAAAATTGACTCTTGCAAAATTTGCTTTTGGAAGGCATCCTTTGTGGCTGATTTAGTGAACAAATAATGCGAAATTTTTTTAAAGATTTAAAGATCTTTGAAGATTTTAAAGATTTTTTAAAAGATTTAATGAACATTCCCAACAATTCAAGGGAATGTAGCATGTTTCTCAAACAAACAGTCAAGTAATAAGCCATCAAAGATAACCAAAACAGCAACACACATTATCAAGTTTAGTTAAATTAACTGGACAATCTGATGTTCAAATCCAAAAAGCCAAGTGCTGGCATCTTCTAATGGAACACCGATGAAGAGTGAAAAAGAAGTGGTTGGTAAGCAAATGAAAATTAAATGAAGCAAGAAAATACATTTTATCGTGATATCAACCCTGCGTGGTAATGCGTCATAATCAAAGTAACATTAACTGTTCTAGCATGGTATATATCACCTTTTTCTAGTAAATGAATCGAACCAACAGCGATATTGTTATAGAGAATGTTCCAGCATCAATTGTGAAAATAACTGAACTATTCTTGCAGATGAGTATTTTTTGAATTATTTTCACACTCATGGTAAAACTATGAAATTATAGAAATTTATTCTTTTATGTCCTATGAAAGAATAACTAATAACTATGGTACAATAGCGATATTTTCTTGAGAGAGGAAATATCAACTTTTCCTCCCGCAGCTATGTTGTACAGCCCGAGCGCAGCGAGGGATGGACAAATAGCTAAGGGAGTAAATGTTTATTTCCTCTCGAAATAATGTAGCTTTTCATTTTGTGATTTATAGATTGACTGTTTACTAATTGTTAATTTAATAGTTTATTAATCTAATTTTATTGTTAATTTTATTGTTTGTTAATTGTTAATAATTGTTAATTGTTAATTGTTCATTACAAAATTGACGGTTGCATCGCGAAATCTATGAATCAGCAAGTCAAGGGACAACATGGATATCTTGGTAGGCTCTGTAATCATAACTTGTTTAAAGACTTCTATGATTTGTCCTTTATAAGAGTTTACTTAGAAAAGTTGACTGGGCTAGGGACATCTATGATTAATATAAGATATCTAATAATAATAATATCGTTTATTTCAACTACACCCCAGTACTGAGAATCGTGGGGGAAATTACAAATTTCACAAGTATCAAGACAAGGCAGAAAGTAAGTTTCCAAGTTAGTCTTCAGATAGGAAAAAGCATGAATATCAATTGATAATTGATATTCATAAGGGATGTTCAACTCCCACAGCATGTACTGGACTGGAGGCCAGTGATTTTGGTAGACTTGATTAATGACAGTAGCTTGTACATATTTGGATAAAACCGTGAAACTAGTTGTTGTCAATCACCAAATACTCTAATACGCGCATTCATGTAGGGAACCTGTTAAAAGAAGATTCTGGACCCTGTCAAGAAGAGACTGAATAACTACAAAAATACGCAACTGTCAATAACAGCTGCAATATCAACTGCTAGTGATTGAAATTGTTCATCTACACTGTAAACTGTAAACAGCCACTTGTCAGACAATTTATCAGCCAAATCAGTATTTTAGCTGATGCTACGTATTATCATATAAATTTCCTGCTTATCCGACAATTTTTGTCTCATCGCACGGACTGATTTGTATTATTACGTTTACTGCATGTCATACTACTAATGACTAATATATACACTTTTATCAAAATTGGATGGTATCCTAGATAATTTTCGATTATAAGAATATCCAATGCCCATCTTCATTATTTCAAAGAATATCCAATGTTTAAATAAGTAGGGTTCTTTTGAAATACTTGAAGGCATTGGAATAACCGGTCTGAATATTTGACATTTTTATGCCATCTTTTAATTCTGTTTTTACTATGTTCTTTACAACTTTCAAGGGTATATATACTTCCCGAAAGTTGACAGCGACAGAACGAAAGACATCTTGGAAGATATTAGAGTAGTTCATAATCTGCATATAAGAATACTTGTGTGAGTGAGTTGAACAGCGATAGAACAGATATGATTAGGACTGTCCAGATATACTGTAAGTAGCTAGTGTCAAATCGTTCCAGTGTCAATATTTCTAGAAAAATAGACAGGCTGATATTTTGTGTGGTGATTGTCTCATCTTGTCTGTTCTGAACAGCCACTTTTGGCTGTTGATTGTCTGATGCTGTCTGTTGCAATTGTCTGATCATTTTGGCTGTTATTTTGTCTGATTTTTGGCTGTCTACAGTTTACAGTGCACGGTACGTGGCATCAATGGCTATTGGTGTGGATTCTGTACATTTTATACATGTTTATTTTTTGTGCAATTAGCAGGCTAATTGAAAAAAGATTTTTCTTGCGAAAATCGATTCAGCAGTGTTTTTTGTAGAATTGTGGACTCTTCATGGAAAATTTTTATTCCTTTGCTCAAAGGAGTCATGGACTAAATGATAACTGATCAGTGATGATTTTACTTGCTACTATAGTCATTGCAGCAATATGTCCATGCCTTATTCATTGTTATGCAAGTAAAAGACATGATTAAAATCTAAAGAAAATCTACCGATGATGCAATCAGAAACGAACAAAAAACAAATTAAAACGTAAAAAATTGATAATAATTTGATTGGTATAAAATATACTAATGAAATGCTAAAAGTTAAGGAAGAGTCGTTTGAATATCCATTCCTTCGGAAGATCATCTATCAAGATGTTGGTGGACCAGTGTTGTCTTTCCAAGTGCGCCTCCTCGTAATGAGTGGTTACCGATGTCAATATATTTTTATCTCTTATTATACATCTGGTGATTATGGAGCATCACCTATGTGGCCTCCAAATTATAATCAAAACTCCGACGAACAAATAAAATCGGATCATGATGTCAGTGATTCATAAAATGCGAAGATCATTGAATAAAAAGCAAACCAAGCGGTGATGATTAGTGACTTTCCACGATTTTAAGGTCCTACCATATTGGGCATTTCAGGAACAGCATTGATAAAGATTTAAGCTGATTACGAAATCTGCATCAATTTCGTCGGTGAATATGAAAACATTCGTTCATCATTGTGACAAAAGTAGCCATCAATTTTCGTTTAATAAAAGTTGAGTTATGCAAGGACGGAAATAAACCACAGATGTTACATCGCTTCATGGCTCATGAGTACTCGAATAAAGTCCACCAATGGTCCAAATTATTATACAGGAGCAGGTTTTAGATAAGGCAATGGGAAAATCAATGAAAATAGAAAGTCACAATTTATTTGAAATTTTACCATCGATGATATGCTTCTATCTGTACATGTACACTGGACAGATTCTTCCGACAATTTCTCTGCAAGACTAGGCCGGGTGTATTAAATAGCATGTTCAGAAATCACTTCAGCTGGATTCTGATGTACTTCACAATAAGGAAGTGAATTGTTTGCCGTTTTTGTCCATGGTTTTATCCAGATACACATTACCGTCATTAATCAAGTCTACCAAAGTCACTGGCCCCCAGTCCAGTACATGCTCTGGGAGTTGAACATCCCTTAGATATCTTATATTAATCATAGATGTCCCTAACTGGGGGGAAAAGTTAGCTTTCTCAGTTTGCATAAGAGAGATATTTTTTCACTCCCACACACAAAGTGAAAAGAAATTTATTCTTCTATTTTTCACCGTGCGTATAATGTAGATATCCTGTCACTTTATTTTACCTGTAAAGCAGATTACTGCACGGGCGTGCAGTAATATTTTCATTATTGCACTGGTTGAATTATAGATTTCTACATAGATATATGCGATTGAATTACATAAAACCCGCATAAATAAACGCAGCTTAATAAACGCAGCATAATAAACGCAGCTTAAGAGGTGAGTATAATTCATCACTTGAAGTAAAAATGAAAATGAACAATTTTATCTAAATGGCAGCTTTTTATTTCTAAAAGGACCAACATTTAAAAGCACCCAAAACCTTCAGGTAACGTACTTTTATATATAAGTTTATGATGAGATTTGAACAGTTATTAAATACAACACGCTTAGATTCGTTTTCTACTTCTTTCTCCTTCTTACTTTCGATTGTCAGAGAATTGGAAATATCAAGCTTATTTCTTTTACTTTGGTCAATATAACCTTCCGCAGCCGTGTCGCTTTTCCAACGGAATTGTCTTTTCAGTGTTGTCATCGAGGCTCCTGAGTCTGCCAATGCTGTTGCAGACGATCTGCGAAAGCAATGGCCGGTATACAGTTCGGGGTTTTCGAGTTCCAAATACCGTGCAATGAATTTTGGAACAGAACCAATCATGTTTCGACCCATAGGTTGACCTGAATACCGTTTACTCTTGGCATTGTAATTTTGAAAAAGTCTGCCTTTTTTGTTAGACACTGAATTATAATACAGACGTATTATTTTGCATGGACAAAATTCATTTTGCAGTTTTGGTATGGAAAAGTAAAAATTTGACTTTCCTTTTGGATCAGTCTTTGACTGCATGACAAATATCTCCACGGAATCTTGTCCGAAAATTACATTTTCAAACGATAAAGCAGTCAATTCTGCGACGCGAAGTCTACCATAGTATTCAATAATCGCTACAGCTTTTCTCACCAAAACTTTGAGTTCGTCATCTGGAGCAGTTTCGAAAAACGTAAAAGTTGCTCCTTTGATAAAATTGCTGCTTGTTTCTTTGGCGTTCCTTCTCTTTCAATTTTCTTTATATATTCTTTAAGAATAGGAGTGTTGTTGAACGATGGCCATCCTTTATAAATTGTGTAGAACTTGTTCAAACAGCTGTACGCCTGCCACAACGTTGAAGGTGAGTACTGTATTGATGTTTCATTAAAAAAATTAAGAACAGTTTCAAAATTCTCAGTATACTTATTTTCTTCGACAAATGCGGAAAATTTGTCATGCCATTTGTTGTAAACCCCAACTGATTTGCATTGAAAAATCTTGTTCTTCATTTCCTGCGGTATGTCCATTGCAGTTACACGTACGTTTCGATATTTTGTCAAGCCAACACAAGGAAGAGCTAAATTATTGCAGTCGCAATCAAAATGTAAATGTAAACTGAAGTTGTGAATCATGAATATGTGAATCAGATCATCTTCGTGATATTATTAACAATTAAAATTCAAATTGTAACTCATCAAACACCATAGAATTAGATTAGTCATAATGGTCATGATATCGGTGAAAAATAAAATTACCTACACAACTCGTGCAAAGATATCCATCTTTTGCTTTCTCCTCGATCAACATTCTATGCCCCCGCCCTTCGGGCTCGTGCATAGATATGTTGACCTCGAAGAAAGCAATAAAGATGGATATTTTGCACTAGTTGCGTAAATAACTATTGTGTTTAGCAGGATGTTGCAATTTATAATTCTTCGAGAATCTGTGCTAATCAAAAGACTATGTCCTACATTAAATAACAGGGAGGAATGCACAGAATATCAATCACTGATTTTTGAATTTTGATGTCTTCCTTCTCAACTTTATATCTGTTTGATAAGGCCATCTTAACGGTGAAAATTTTTAATAAAGATCACTTTGCCACATTTGATTTTAGTAGCTTGGCTTAAAACCCTTAGATAAATTATTCTTTTATGCCCTTTTTATGAATGAAAAACTAAAAACTATGGTACAAAACATCATTGTACGATGGATCTTTGAAGACGCTACAGCAATCGAATACTCAGAGAAAGCTTGTTATCCAGTCGTAATGGTGGCCTCGGCTTAAGATCAACAGCAGAATTTGCAAGTGCCGCATACATAGCTTCATATGCAAAATTTCATATATCTCCATCAGTTAATGCATGTGATGCAATTGAACAGCACCCCACCAGAGTCTCAAACGGAGATCAAGTAACAGTTCAAGATTTGATAAATAAATCCAGTCAATTAACACAACATAAACTGTCAACAAAGATCGAAAACCTTGCACTGGAGACCTCATATCTAAAGCTAGTCCCGAAGATCTTATTAGACTTGATAATATCGTCACCCCTCACGCTTCTGATTGGCTAAGAGTCAGTGCGTCATTGTTGTTGATGAACATAATAAGATCCGGGATTTGTTGTTTCAACATTGCAATGGAGCACTCATGCGAGCGCGTCTGGAATGCGGAGCCTGTGCGGGCAATTCTCATCCTGAATCACGACCAGCTGATCTTCTTATCCCAGACTGGATTCTGGGACGGCCTGCTGGTATTGACGTGACTGTCGTGCATCCGCGTAATCACAAAAACGCACGCGGAGCGAGTATGTCAGTACATGACATAACTGCAGAAGCCAAAGAACGCAAGCATCAGCAGAAACTCAACAAATTTGATGAACCTGGATGGATACGCTTTCCAGTTGAAATCACAGCATACGGCGGTTTTGGTGATAAAGCTGTGGAAATGATCCATAGACTAGCTTACCGATTGGCCATTCAAACCGGAGCCACATTATCAGATACAATTTCTGCTGTGGAAGAATATCAACTTCCCTTGTGATAAGTAATGTCATCGCATTAAATAAGCGTTCAAATTGTGTTGGTGATGGCTGGGAGTTTCAAATAATGAATAAGGAGCATTTATTCACATTTTTGTAGGTTTTCTTTCAAGTATTTGTGATTTCTTACAGGTAGTCAGCCGCATTATCTATGTATCTTTTTGCAATTTCATCCAACTTTAGTCTTGTAACTTGCTTCTGTTCGTTTGTTAGCATTTAAACTCGGTCTTCGTGGACGAGCATTGCATCACAAAATGCTTAAATCCAGGTTAGAAATTCAAGAAGATGCATCTGGGCGAAAATATGTTTGCATCAAGACAAATGATTTATCAAAAAATGTGAAAGCTAGCTTAAGACAAAAGGAATTCGAAAACTTGTCAGAAAGAAGGCTATATGACGACCCAGGAAATCCAGATTCATGTCCTTGAATGGACTTGAATTATACTTGAATGAGAGGTGAGCTCGCTTACAATATTCGAAGAGGAAAGCGCGCAGAGAATTGTGACGGGTGAGGACACTGGGACCATAATTGCAGGTCAAGGCATGATGTCCCAGAAAATCAAGAACTTGCTCCTTTTCCTTTTCCGTGAGAATTCCACTGAGACAACAGGAGGAATGTTGGGAGCTATATGAGCTAATTTGCAAAAAGTCTCACAATTTCGGTGTAATAACAGGGCCACTTGTGGATTTTCAAGCTTCGGAAAAGTAATAAGGAGGTCGTTTGCTTTCTCAATGCGATCAATGACGAATTCTTCACAAAATTCAACATCACCAACTGGGGCGCCGAGAACTTGAAAATTTGGTGCGGTTGACTTTTGAATGTCATTTGGAAACATTTGTATATCATATTAAGAATACAATTCACATTTTCAATAATTGATGTGCAGCGCAAGCCAAGCAGAATCCTCAATTAATTGTAAGATCCTCAGAACATCATTCCTTGTACCACAGAAGACTCCGTCATCCAGAAACCAATAATGGAGTAAAAGATTGTATACTTCTTCTACGATATGCTGGACCAGCTTGTGAAGAGCAATGATTTATAGTTATTTATTGATATGTTAATTTATTGTCATTAATTATAGCAATGAATTAATTGAAACTCTAATGATACTTTTTTTAACATAACCTCCAACAGAGCACCACTGAATATAGGAAGTATGCTATCTGTCGAGGGCATAAATTGGAAGATATACAAGGGTGCGTAGCGAACGAGCTACAATTTCTATTGAACATAGATTAAAAAAACACCTGTGACTTCTTTGCGGAGATAACGTTCCTGCGGTTCAAAAAATTCCTTTTTTGAAAAGCTAAATTTTTGCAAATTATTCATGTGTTTATGTAGCGACGTGGGTCCACTGAAAAAGTGGCCACTTTGAAAAAGTGGCATGAGACTTATTAGATATCAAAAGGAATGAACATTTACCAACAGGTATCTTAATTAAGCGGTAATTAAGCTGATTATCAAGGAAATTTTATGAGCTGCACTATAATGCAAGTCTTCATGAAAAAGTTGAGATCTTATTGTGCTTCTTGGCTGAGATTTCAAGTTCTTCAATTTTCAGCGACATGATTCTATGATTCACTTAAGTTAAGGTTACAGGAGGATATCATGACTGTATGGGAAATACAGAGGTGTATAACTATGTTAAAATCCCGAGGCCGTAGGCCGAGGTATTTTAACATAGTTATACACCGAGATATTTCCCATACAGTCATAGAGATATCCTCCTGTAACATACTTAAAGGATGCTCATCTCAGCCAATCAGAGAGAGGGACAGCTTGTTAATGGAGGGACAATATTGTTAAAATGCCAGGGACAATTTGTTAAAATGATTGTTTGTTGTCTATGATCAAATGTCCTTTCTAAATTGAGAATGTAGATAGATGTCCATGGATTTCCGTTCATAGTGCTTCGTTCTTAAGAAATCTATTTCTAAGTCATAGACTTCTAATTGTCTAAATATAAACAGAAGAAGAAGAAGAAGAAGAAGAAGAAGAAGAAGAAGAAGAAGAAGAAGAAGAAGAAGAAGAAGAAGAAGAAGAAGAAGAAGAAGAAGAAGAAGAAGAAGAAGAAGAAGAAGAAGAAGAAGAAGAAGAAGAAGAAGAAGAAGAAGAAGAAGAAGAAGAAGAAGAAGAAGAAGAAGAAGAAGAAGAAGAAGAAGAAGAAGAAGAAGAAGAAGAAGAAGAAGAAGAAGAAGAAGAAGAAGAAGAAGAAGAAGAAGAATAAGAAGAAGAAGAAGAAGAAGAAGAAGAAGAAGAAGAAGAAGAAGAAGAAGAAGAAGAAGAAGAAGAAGAAGAAGAAGAAGAAGAAGATGAAGAAGAAGAAGAAGAAGAAGAAGAAGAAGAAGAAGAAGAAGAAGAAGAAGAAGAAGAAG